>OZ026613.1:85230108-85274108 GCA_964020975.1 Hermodice carunculata | reverse complement strand
GAAGCGCATGTACTGCATCACAAGTTCTCGAAGTCTTGCCATTATAAGCAAGGACTTGTGATGCAGTATTTATTTATGTGTTTGATGTCATTTCACGTCCATACATTCTTTAAACTTCAAGTGGGTTCTCTTTACCAAATACAATGTGAAGGCAGTCAGCCGTCATCACAAAAAAATCATGTCCCGCAATTTAACGCTGCGAAACATGCTTTCCGGCTAATGATCCGTTAATAAATAAACCCCTGTGGCTGTCGAAGCCTTAAAAGTTTCAAAGTGTTTTTCAATAGAACGTGATAATATTGAGTAAGTAATATGGGGTGCCAAGTGTAACATCAATTTTGTGGTTATTTTAATCCATTTCGTGGACGAAATCCGTAAACTCGAACAATTTCGTCCACTCAATTGTTAAATATATCAATTCTGTCGACAGAATCCATAAATTTATCAATTACGTCCACGAAATCGAGTAAGTTTATCGATTACGTCCACGAAATCGAGTAAAAATCGTTTAAGCCTACCAATTTTGTCCACAAAATCCTGTAAGTCTGCCGATTTTGTCCACGAAACTGAAAAAACTTAGGATTCTGTAGAAAAGCCATATCGACTCTGTCAACAAAATTGTCAATCAATTTATCAGTTTTGTCCACGAAATTGTATATGTAATTCACAGAATTGAACAGGTTTTCACGAAATTGTAAGCTTTATTCGATTCTGTGGAAGAAATTGGAAGAGAAAATCACGAAATCCAAATAGTTTCACACAATTCATTAAAGCTTGTTGTTTCATTTCTGTGCGCATAGTTTTGAATTTCGTCCACAAAATGGTATAAGGTTTTCACTTTTGTGTGCAAGTTTGTTATTTCGTCCACGAAATCGAGAAACGTTTCTATTTTGTCGAAATTAATATCACGAAATTCAAATTATCCTATCGATTTTGTCGACGGGAAAAGGTATTCAGTTCACAAAATCCTAGTAGATTTATCCAGTTTCGTGCACAAAATTGGAAGGAATGACATTGCGTGCACAGAATCGCAAATGAAATAACGAAATTGTATAGGCCTAAAGCCACAGAATCGTTACCCTGGTCATTTTCTTGAGTTCTTACAATGACAATTTCGTGCACAAAATTGGATAATATATGGATTACGTGACATGTTTATCGATTTTGTGCATACAATTGGATTTTGCGGACAAAATTCGAAAACTCTTCAGATTTTGTGGACGAAATTCAAAACCTTACCCAATTCTGTGGACGAAATTGATGAATCTAAGAGTAAGTTACTAAGACTTAGGCCTTTGTGGACAGAATTGATAGACCTACCGTCGATGTTGTGGACGAAATCGATATCATTAACAATTCTGTAGATCCAAATTTCCAATTTCGTGATCGAAATTGACAAAAGCTTACACTTTTATGCACAAAATTGATAAAGTATTACAATTCCGTGCACAGAATTCAACAAGCTTGTTGTATTTTGTAAAATACTTTCAGTTTTGTGATTTTTTTTTCCAGTTTCGTTCACAAAATCATAAGAGTAGGCCTAGTTTAATTTTGCGGTGGGAATTTTATGTTGTAATTTGCTCTTACAATTTTATGAATCCTGTTGTGATCCCGTCTACGAAAACGATAAATATTACGATTTCGTGCACGAAATCGATGATCTTACACTTGGCACCTCATAGAATTGTAGAGGGCATCGGTCACCACGTCTCGCAATAAGTCATGTGCCGCCGTAACGGTAGGCCTACATACTAAAACGGGGACGCGGACGCGGATGCGAACCGCGGAGCCCATGGATATGCTGAAACGCAAACTCCGAACTGTATGGTTTGCATGGCACTATATTCCTTGAAATATAATTTGTAAACCAGCAGAATTCTACGTCTAAAATATACTTATTTATCAAGAAATTTGAAGTTACGCAAATTCTAGCTTGTTCCTGGAATCTGGTATCACGCTCACCATTGACCTCAGTGACCCGAGACTCGAGGTGAGTGAGGCCACCGCGGCCCACCTACCATCGTGGAACAGCCGATGACTAAGTCGTTAACGTGAGTTTATTTGACGGTCAGTTTCTTTTCTAAGTTTAGGTCTAGCATACCGTGAGGTGGGCCTAAAACATGACAGTTTCAAAATTTGCTGGAAAGCCCATTTCTGCATTTGTTTGTTTCTCCCTTGTCTGCAAAGCAGGCCTAAAGCTCTTCTACCTCCATGGCAGCGATATAGGCCTATATAGGCCTATAAAGGCTATATATTCGGAATCAATTAAAGTCGAGTTGTCTCCCAAGACAAGAGTTCTACGACTATAGGAATGTGTCTTTTAGCTCAGACTGGTAAAGTGAGGGCCGGCACTAAATTTTGGTCATTTCTCGGTTTCGTGCTTTCTCGCCAACATGCAAAAAACTGCGCAACTTCTCTCTCTCTCTCTCTCTCTCTCTCTCTCTCTCTCTCTCTCTCTCTCTCTCTCTCTCTCTCTCTCTCTCTCTCTCTCTCTCTCTCTCTCTCTCTCTCTCTCTCTCTCTCTCTCTCTCTCTCTCTCAAAGATAGGTGAACCTACACTGTTTCAGGCGGCGGATGAGGGATTGGTAATGAAGAGCACTGGTTGAATGAATGACCTTCATTGCAACTGCACAATTTAATAAAAATCTAAGATATTTTGTTGATGGGTGTAAAACACAGTCTACATTATAAAGTTCCCACATCAGCAAACCTGTTGGGAGCAAAAAACAATACTTACAAACACATACACATAAAGATGATAAGAATTGTAGGCCTATATAAAAAAAAACCAAACAAACAAACAAACAAAAAAACATGTGTACCGAGTTGAACCAAAAGAATAGGAAACCTTTCCATCACACCTCTCCTCTGATTTTTACAGTTTCTGTTATAAATTTTCCAAAATTCGACATTACTTCCATGTCATCACATTTCCTTAACGTAATAAATTTATCTTCCGCAGTTAAATATTCAAAATTAACTAAAATTTCTGACACGTTTTTAATTAGTTGTTTCCTGGCTTCACAGAACTTTTGACAATTAAGATTTAATGAAATTCGTCTTCTAATTAATTCAGAACACAAATAACATATTATGTCATCTACTGGCACTTTAACTGGCCTTTTGTGTGTCTCTCTTTTTTGATATCTAAATTATGTGCACTGATTCTTAGTCAGATTAAATTTCTCCTTTCACCCATATTCTTCAATACCAGTAAGAAATTTTCCATTTGCAACTTTGATTTAAATTTGGAATATGTTCTTAATTTTTATCTGGAAAAGATTGTCTAGAAAAGTCAGTGTGCCATTGAACAAGAAAGTTCTCCTGTAATAATGTTTGTATAATATTTCGCGAAAAATCTCCAAATTCATCGCCGCCATTGTTCCAAATGTCTTCGCATTCGTTTATTTTTAGGGTGTTCTTCACAGTGTTTAGCCAATTACAGTTAGTCATTGACAGAATTTCGGAGTTACATTTATAGGCATCATACAACAATTTGTCATGGTTAGAGTTTATAATTCGGTGCCAGTTTTTACACATAGTCTTCAGTCTTTTCAGAGAATATGGAAAAGCTCCGAGCTCTCAAAACCACTCTATTGCATGCTTTAGAGTTCACTCCTATAGTATATTTCAAAAAACTTAAAACTTTTCAAATTAAGTCTTGAAATTACCTGATATATTGTCTTGACCGATGCAATTTATAGGAGATAGAACATATGTACCCCATATTTCGCAACCGCAGAGAAATATGGGGGCAAACAGTTTATCAAATAAATCCCCAAAAAAAGACAAATGTCAATATATTCACCAAACAGGGTATGTTTTAAGCGTCCAAGGGCCTTTTCAGCCTTTTCATATAAATGTTTAATGGCTCCAGCAAAATTTCTATTAGATGTCATTTCAATGCTAAGGAAGGTATATATATTTTTTATTCTAGTTCCTCATTACCAACAAATAAGCGTCTCCTGATTTTTTTACTAGACCTATTAAATATAACTACTTTGTACTTTTCCACATTACAATTCAAATTCCAGTTTTTATAATATCCGTGTATTTTATCCAAACAACATTGTAAGCCATGTTCACTTTTCCATATCAGCATCAGGTGTAATCCCTCAAGATGTCTGCCTGTCCGCCACCCTTGGCCATCATAAAAGAAAAACCAATGAAAATGACATAACGTTATCAATACCAAAAAAAATATATTGTCTCCATTTTACTCTTCCACTTTATAAATACAAAGTAAACTGCAGACAAGTTTTCACATTATAGAAAGCATAGCACACGACGCGTAGAGTTTACATTCATACTTTCACACAAAATCATTCACGTTGCTATTATTGAAAATGACCATAAAAAGATCGTATAGGTTTAGACAGAGTCAGTGACTGGATTGGCTATGGAGCACAGAGAGATTGCATTGTGTGTATGTAGACTCAGACTCAGACACAATTTTATTCGACCAATATACAATTTCATATGTGAACATTTCAGAGGGTACAGTTAGTGGTCAGGGAGACTCTCACTAAGGCAAAACATTGCCGCTATCATGAGAGCCACCCTACAAGGAGTTTTGTTGCCAGACTACAATTACATGTTTGGGTAAACAAAACAACAATTGGTTGGGAGTTGCATTTTGAGGCGGAGTGCAGGACAATTTAAAGTAGGGTGTAGTTGATCATTGATTTACAAGGTGACTAGAATTGGCTCTCATACAAATGTAACAATTTGGTACATCTATCTTTATACTTATCAAGCACTTTTATTTTGGTATAATTAGCCATACCCTTTAGACTATGGGAATATATTTTTTCTTTAAAACAAGCATCAATTTTATTTATTGTGTTGGCCATGGCAAATCTTAGACAATTTTTGGCAAATGTATGGTTATGTCTCAAGATGTACAGGTTTTGAGATCTTCTGGTAGTGTATGTTTGCCGAGCTGTGTTTTGTTGTAAAGGAAATTGTAGCAAATTGCCAGGAAGTTTATTATTTATATAGTTATGATAAAATTTCAGTTTAGGGATAGGGAATATGTCTTTAACCTTAAGTAGTTTCAGACTTTTGTATGATGGGTCAGTATGTGCATTATAATGGCTGCATGTTAGGACCCGCAATTTTTTTTTCTGTATCGCCTCGATTTTGTCCAATTTTAAGCCCCATGCTAAAATGCTATAGTTTACATGTGATAGAAATATAGAGTGATATATTTTCAATTTGGCACTCATGGGAAGTATATATTTGAGTTTGTTTAGGACACCTAGACTTGTAGATAGTTTAATTGCCAGTTTGTCAATATGAGCATTCCAGTTTAATTGTTTTTCTATAGTTATTCCAAGGAAATTAAATGAATTAACGTGTTGAACTGGGATTGAATTTATGGTAATGTTTGGTATCCTAAATATTTTGTTTGGCTGATGAAATATCATGAAATTAGTTTTCTCAACATTTAGGGATAACTTATTAGAGTTCAACCATTCTGTTATTTTCTTTAGTGCTAAGTTTATAAACATATCTGGATTGGCAGTAGTATTGTCAGTAATGAAAGAATTTAGGGTGGTAGTTAGTGTAGAGTCATCTGCGTACATGATAACTTTGAAAATTTCACTAGCTTCAGACAAATCATTTATATAAATAATAAAGAGAAGTGGGCCTAAAATTGAGCCTTGTGGGACGCCCGTTTTAATTGGTAGCAGTTCTGATTTTATGTTATCTATTTCAACATATTAGAAACGATCTGTCAGATAGCTTTGGAAAAGTTGAGCTTGTGTGTTTTTATCCCATAATAATTTAGTTTGTCTAAAAGTATTTTATGATCCAAGATATCAAAAGCTTTTGATAGATCAAGGAAAAAGCAGATAGGAAGTTTACCATTGTCCATTTCGGTTATGATTTTGTCAACAAGTTCAATAGTTGCATATTCTGTTGAATGACCTGATCGAAAGCCATATTGACTATTGTAGAAAAGTTTGTGTTCTTGGAAGTATTCATACAGCTGATTGTAAACAGCTTTTTCAAAGACTTTGGATAAGGCTGGTAGAAGGGAAATAGGGCGATAATTTGTATAAAGTGTTGCATCATCTTTTTTGTGTATAGGGATGACCTTAGCAATTTTAAGTTTGTCTTGGAAGATGCCACTGTTTAACATTTGGTTTATCATAATAGTTAGAGGCTTAGTGACAGTGTATTTGATGAACTTTAAAGTTTTTGTGGACATACCATCGTGGCCACAGCTACTTTTAAGGCGTAGGTTATTCATTATTTTTTCAACAATTTCTTCATTGATCTGTCTAAATTGAAAGTTATGATTGTGAGTTCTGTGGAAAACTTTGTAGTTATTGCCAGTAGGTTCCTTAGTTTGTTTTGCTAGGTCTGGATCAATGTTAGTGAAAAAGGTATTGAAACTGTGTACTATTTCAAGTTTATCCCTAATATGTTGTCCTTCATGGATGAAGTATTCGGGGAATTCTTTTTTCTTGTTGGTTTTGGAAAGCAATTCATTTATTGTCATCCATGTTTTTCTAATATCTTTTTCATATGTTTGAAAGCAATTATGGTAGTAGTCTTTTTTTTTTGCTTTGGTTATGCTATTTTTTAGGATATTATTATATGTTGTTAAGTTACATTTCAGTGTTTCATATAACGGTGAATCAATAGGAGTTGTTTTCACTCTTTTATACAAACAATCACTAAATTTAATGGACCTTAGGATACCTGTAGTTATCCAGAGGTGTTTTTTGTGCTTATGCTTATTAATCTTCACAACTTTGGTTGGTAAGTGTGTGTCCATGGCAGTCTTTGTGGTATTTATTAAAAGCTCTACATTTGGGTTGGGATCATGCATTACATTTTTATCAATTTCATTGTGAAGGTCAGAGTTTTCCATTTCCGAATAAAATTTGTATAGATCAGACGGCCTTTAAATTTTATTTTGATGTATGTTCATGTGTGTGTGTGGTGAAACGGATGTTGTGTCACTGTCGCTCCTGTTTGCATAAAATGATCGTCTTGTTGCATATGAATTAACGAATTGTCGAAACCCACACATATTACGTATTGGAGGAATTGTGTTGACTTTGTTTTTCAAAAGCACACAAACATCTTGAATTCAGCGTTTGAAACTTGTTACCTTAGCAACGGAATATGAAGGCCCTAACGTCTTGGTTTCTGTGCCGAGACACGGTAATAAGTTCCGAATAGGATTTAAGGATAGAGAGAGGCTAGAAGGTGTTGTCTACAGTACCGATAGGTCTTAATGTCCTCGCTACCCACGACCATTTTGGCACGAACTTACTCTAGGCTGTTCTTTAGATAATAGAAAACCCAAATTGGTGTTCTTTGGTTCATTTTAGATTTTATGGTATTGTTTAGCTTGGTATGATAGTTTGCACTGCAGTTTAGAAGGATATGTCATAAATCGCGTTTGATGAGATATTTCCAAAACTTCCGCAGGGAGCAAAAAAATGACGATTTGCGTTATAGGCACAAACAAGTACATCAAGGACTATTGACCAGAAATAATCCTACTGAATTAACCCAAACAAATTCTATTGTGAAATAAAGTCGACCAAATGGCTGAGAAGTCCTTTGAACACCAAATGCACTCGCGGTTGAGGAAACCGATTTGCCACGGCAATACTTCTTGTTTTATTTCTCGGACTTTCTTGAAACAATGACTCAATTAAACATCGAAGATTTATGAACCAAAATGTGTCAGTGACTATTTTTTATGAGCTCCTAAAAAAACATGTCGACATGCAGAGATGAAGGTCACTTTCTCTCGTCACCTTCACAACGTGGGTCAATCAACAACCTAGCTCCCTTCTCACAAGAGAGCGGAAGGATAAAACAAATATCGCTAAATCCTTTTTCAGGTTTAAAGGGAATGAAAATTGCTGCTACCACCAGGTGGCTAATTGTATGATAATCATATGCATAGGGCAGGCTAGTATACCTAATCTCTTGTCAGCTTTAGAAGCAGGTAACACCTCAACCAATGGTAACTTGGCCAGCAGGCCTGGAGTACAGACTTCAAAAAAAAAGCTAATTATCACATGACCATTGTAGAATGACATCACAGCTAGAGCCCACCCAGGAGTAAAAAGTGGCGCACTTTTCTTGACCAGTTCCTATTACCTTGAACATACACTGATCAACAAATTTCAACAATAGATACTCTCATGTTACGGTTTTCAAGATATATCGCTAAATCATGGCGCATACCCATATCTCCAACTTCACTTGTTTACATAGCAGTTATCACTCCGCGGCTGTATTCATGTTGGTATCCGTGCAGTTTCTAGTCTTGTGGTTTGGTTAAATGCATATTTATATATGTTTATTATGGCTATACAAATGTTGCAAAAATATTCGGCATTCAGCAACTCTGCTGTGTAACGGCTACCTTAATTCTCTAATTCTGTTATAGTGGCTGGTTAGCTTTATTGCTGTAGCACTGTTGGAAGCCATTCAAAGTTCCACGATTCCTGACGGGCAAAAATCTTGCAACAAAAAGCTGGAACCAGTTTTAGGCCAAGATCGAGTTCCCAATTTTGCCACTGCAAGGTCCATCATACTCTTCTACCTTACGTCTACTATAATTCTCTGATTCTGTCATAGTGTCTGTGTAATTTTATTGCTGCAGCACTGTTAGAAGCCATGAATGATTCCACAATTTCTGACGGCCGGGCACCCTTGCAAGAAAAAGCTGGAACTATTCCTAGGCCAAGGTCGAGTTCCAAATTTCGTCACTGCTATGCCTATCATAACTTTTCTACGTTACGTCGACCTTAATTCTCCAATTCTGTTATAGCATCTGGGTAATTTTATTGCTGTAGCTCTGTTGGAAGCCATTCTCTGTTCCACGATATGACTTTCATTAAAGATATGACACACTTTGTTTCAAAATCCCACACATAGGGGAATAATATCGAGAGTTTTGTGCGTTTTTCACCGGACAAGCATGGAAGAGAAAATTGATCCCAGTTTACTTAAAATGACTGCCCAGCAGTCAGGTGGGTAGATGGCAAACTTTATTTTGATTTGCCGAAGTTTTTTTTTCCTAAGTTGTGAGTCTGATCAATACCGTCTGAAATAATTTTGTGGTTTGGTTCATTAGCAAAATTTCTCGGTACCATTGTAAAGCGAAAGGACGATGCCTGTTGGGTCTGCAGAATTAGTTTCAAGTAAACCTGGAATGGGCGAGGAGTTTCTATTTGAAAATTGTTCTAAGTCGTCTTGTTCATTTTCTATATAGTGGCTTCTTTTTCCCAGATTCTTTATCCTGTAATCCTTCTATTCGATGACAGACTTCACTGTAATCCTTCTTTTCAATGACAGACTTCTAGTTGGTTATTTTACTCATAGGTCATTTTTTTGAATGACAGTGTCATTCCTGACTACAGCTGGCATTGCCTCGATTGACTGACTACACAGAAAACTTTTTTGCTGAATCTTTATCCCATTACAAAGCAAAGGAAATCATTTCATATATCCTTTGACCACTAGATGATCTTCAAACACAATAGTCTATGATGGTCACTTGATCCAAAGGTCATAATCATCAAGTAATTATTTTCGTCCAATTCCCATTGTTGCAATAAGATGCGGCAGATATTATAGTTTCTACAGAGGAGCAACAAGATGGGCTATCACTTAATTAGCATCAAGGACCACAGCCCTGAACAGATGTGGATTGATAAAGTATGTGGTGCAATGATCTTCAGTAACAAAAGGTGTAACGTACACAATCGTAGCATTTGAACTTTAGAGGAATATGTACATAGGGTTAACATAACCTTCAACAAGCGTAAGATAAAAAATAGTTTTTATTTTAGCAGCCAATGCATAGGATTGGCACTGAGTAAGAGTGATAACAACGTAATAGTCCTGCCGTGCTCTGGAATATGGTCATAAGTTTGGCATGCAATGCTGGTGCATGACCATAACCTTTGTGCCCAATGAGAGCAGTGGCACATGAGCAGAACTGCTGTACCCGATGAGAACAGTGGCATGTGACCAGAGCTTTTGCACCCAATGTGAAGAGTGGCACAAGATGAGAGCTTTGGTGCCCAATGAGAACAGTGGAGCATGATCAGAGTGTTAGCACCCAATAAGAACCACGTGATCAGAGCGCTTGCATCCAATGATAGCAGTGGCACATGATCAGAGCTTCTCTACATAATGAGAACACTGGCATATGATCAGAGTTTATGGACCCAATGAGAGCAATGGTGCATGATTGCATCCAATGAGAAAAGTGGCACGTGACCACAGCTTTTGCACCCAATAGCAGTGGCACGTGATCACAGCTTTTGGATCCAATAATATCATTGGCACATGATCACAGCTTCTCAACAAGATGAGAGCAGTGGTGCATGATTACAGTTTCCACAGCCAATGTGAAAAGTGGCACATGATCAGAGCTTTTTGACTCAATGAGAGCAGCGACACGTGATCAGAGCTCTTGCACACAATGGAAGCTCTCGAGCATTTTCTGTATCATATAATGCCCAAGAACGATGGTACATAAGTGTAGTTTTCGCATGCGATGGGAAAACTAGCACGTGAGCCTACTAGTCGCACGCACTGAGAGATCTTGAACATGGTCACAGTTGTGTCACGCAAAAACATTACTGTACCATGACCATGCTTGCATGCAGCCATCGGCATACTATTAGGACATCGTTACGCACGTCGGGCAAGATGAAAACATGCTATGGTACGATTTGAAGGTTTCAAACTGAAACAATCTTCACGCTAGCTAAAAATTGGCCATTGAGTGTGCCTAGTTTACAATATTTGACGAAGTAATCACCCTTATATACTCAAAGCAAATTCCCTTCCTTTTATGAAGATATGTCTGGTACATGAGAAAATTCATGCAATAGCATGAAAATAAGCCTGGTTCCTGCGAAATAAAATGCCAAGGCTGTTGGGTAACCGCAAATGACAACAGATAGACAAAGAGAAACGATCCTACTCTTCCGATATTATTGATCTGCCAAACACGAGATAAATTTGTTGGCATCAACATCAGACAAAAAATCTTTGGTTCAAAGACATGCATACATACATACATACATACATACATACATACATACATACATACATACATACATACATACATACATACATAGTTGTAGTTGACAAACTTTAATGCGAAAAGTTTTCACAATCTTAAGTCTTCGGGATAAGCGCGTCCTTATCCTGGTACAACCGTTAAATTGTTCCTCTTATGGAGCGTTGAAATCCAAGGACAGGTAAAACCCAGACAACAATTCTGATGCTTAATCCAAATGTCAAGTCGGATGTGAAAACATTATCCAGGGATCAGCCTGATCCTGAGCCTGGCAATTGCGATTCCACACAATCACTTCTGTGTATGTGTCAATGTGGGCGCATGACATATATAGACATGCAAAAATTACAAGGATAAAAGATCAGTATGTTTAGCCAATAAATATAAGCTTATATATTATAACTTTGTAAATTCTCTCAGGTATTGATATATTTACTTTTATACGGTGTTGGATATACCTATTTGTGGCGACGAAAAGCACACATACATGTTAATATATGATTCATTAATAGCGCAATAGGACGAGAAGAACCCCTCTTTGCTAGATTGGGTATAAGCGGTGTGCTTTTGTTCTATTGTGTTGATCTATTAAAATGATGAGTGATTGTCTTGACAACTCCGCACAAAGAGTATATTGACTTCTGTGTTGTTCGTCTGCCCGAAGTTAATACTCTGCCAAACCAAACAGCGCTCAGCAGTCCAGTTCTGATATTATTTGAAACGAAATTAACTTTCCCTAGTGGATCGAACGGGTTAAGTTCGCTGCAGGTTTAGCAGCCTCCCATGTCCATTTCAAATGAGGGAAGACTAACAAGTCACAGGTCTAATCCAAATCAGCAGATATCTGCTTAGAACTACGTTGTCTGCTTAAAAGATCAAATGGATCCATTCCACTTTACTTCACTCTGGGTACAGATAATACAGAGCTTGGTCTGCTCAATAGGCAAACAACTACATCAATTATACTTTACAGCATATTACGTTGATTAAAAATGGTACGTTTATGACAAAAATGGGTTGAATATACCACAGCTAACATGAAAACAAACAGTCGCTGGCAACTTAAAATATCAAAAGCCAGTTTGGCTCACGTGCAGAAATCATCAGAGCAAAAACATCACATACGGGAATAAAGATTTACCATAAAACAAAGGAGAAGTCCGCACTGGTTGAAATGACATTGAATAGTTTTGGTCAATCCTTGTCAATTTAACAAGATCCATGCAATGATTTTTACACCGGATAAATACATATGGTTTTTTATTTAACCGGGCATCGCGGCAAACACGAGTTCTCAAAATATATCAGGGCTACCAATAAGGCAAAGAATGACTGATTATAACAAAAAGTCGTAAACTATCCATGCCAAGGATTTGGGCTTTCCATTGTGCTAATGAAAGGTGCTGATTTAGTCCTGATCTCGTTAATGATTCCCTATAAAATTATCATTCTAAATGGTCAATCGAGAGTAGAAGCAGTAGACTTTTAACGTTAAGGCGCTTTGGGAGGGAAAGGCTTAAAGACATGGTTACATATGGTGCCATCATCCACTGACCCTTTGACCTCTGCCTTGAACTATTGAAACAGGTGCACTTGCATATAACAATGTTGACGGCATGTTGTCCAAATGCGCATCCCCGTAATTTAACTTCGTTACATATTCAGCGCCAAAAGGATGAACACCACTGATTCAATTAATACCAAAAGTAATCAAAGCAACATGTGTGTCTAATATCCAATTACTGCCTACGTTTATCTGATCGATGAAAACGGTGTTTTGTTAAGGTGAATTAATTGTCCCTCTAATTTCTGTTATCCGCAGGTTAACTCTTTAAAACGTCAAAGAATGATATCGAATAACAATTTTAAGATTGTATCGGCTGCAGGAAGCGCATATGAGAAGAAAGCTGAATTGTTTAAAATAGGCTTTCGCTTCGTGTCAGTTAAACCATTCAATGTTCTGAGAAAAATCAGCAAAGAATCCAACACAACAAGTTGTCGATTTTCAGAGATAAAGCGTTAAATAAAATATTGATCCACCTATGACATAGCACTGACAATATTATATAGATAGAATATGGTTTGGCGAAATTCCAGGCCAGGTATTTAATTCCGTGCTTTGTATTAGGATGATTTACTCTGTCCCCTATGTAATGTTTTGAAGGACGGAACAATGTAACAATATTCTTTTTCCTTGATATAAAGGCGAAATCGTCATCTCAAACATCAATTTTTATATCTCTTTTTCTATTATAATTGATTCCCTAAAATCCATATAATAATTAGGTAACCAAGGTACTTAATATACTAATCAATTCTCTTTGAATGCTTTAACTGAATCTCCGGCGGAGCCCCCTAAACTAAGTGTTGTTTCTGAGTAAAAAGCTTTGCCTGCTTGAAGTGGTCATGCATTCACTGCATGCAAATATTTTATTGAAACGGAAATTCTAAAGATATTAGATTGGATTTGGCTTGGATTACATTCCTCTTTGTCTGCTTCAAGATTAGGAAATAATGGATATATTCTCAATGGAAAGCAATCATCTTTTGCTTTGAGGTCGATTAAAAAAATTGTCAATCAGAATGATAGCATAAATAAAGGACTTACTGATACCATTTTGATGAAATTCTTAAGTACGTACATGTAACCTGTTCCTTTGATCATAGAAAATCGTTTCCATAACAAAGAATTGCATTTCAGAATATACGGCAGCATACATCTAATGTGACGTGATACAGACGCACCTTGGAACTTAATGTTTTTTTCCTTCGAGCACGTAGATAACCTATTCACCACGAATGTATTATTTCGGTAAATGGCCCTACTGAATATTTACAGAACACATTTTGCACAGCGTATAAAATATTATTTAACCTTGATCCTTTCTCTCTGATAATAATCCAGTGATTTGGCCGATTACATTTTATCAAACGAACTTGAAACAGCATGCAAATTAAAGATTCTATTTAACGATAACGTGTGGACCCTCAGATGTTTGTTGCTTATTAAACTTTGAATCAATTCCATTTGCATGCTAGTAACAACAGATGATGATAATATACCAAACGTTAAAAGAGTCTTGTTCTTCGATAATAAATTCTAAGCAAATATAAATGACAAAAATAATCTTATATCATAACAGATCACAGGTCACTGAATGCAAACTCATAATGCAGAAAGGCGTACATTGCCAGTAACAGTCCAAATTCGTCTTCTCATATGTATGTTTTCAACCCTAACACAAAAACAAAAATGATCTGTGGCTGGCTGTAGTAATACAGGAGCCATACACTTTTAGACATGATATTAGACCAGCTGTATTTGCAAATCAAGGTTACCTCTACATAACATGTTTGTACAACAACTAGTCACATACGTTTCGCTATCCAAACAGCAAATTTAAATGTGCATACGAGAGTGACCACCGTCACGAGACAGGCCTTATTATAAAGAGATATGTGAAAATATTTAACAATATGGCCAAATTTTGATTAAGTCATTTCTAAATGTCAATTTCAATAAATTGCAAATCCATACATCACTTTGTACAAGAAAGTGAGAACGGTTCTCCAACCTCTTTGTAAGCTTGGCCGTATCGTGATGACGATAATGCATTTGACGAGGGCCTCCAACGACAAAGGGAGGGCTGTGATTACAGTTCACAGAGAAAAAATACACACACACACACACACACATACATACATACATACATACATACATACATACATACATACATACATACATACATACATACATACATATATATATATATATATATATATATATATATATATATATATATATATATATATATATATATATATATATATATATACAGTTACGCCCGGCTGAAAGTTAACAGCCAAATACTTTTTTCGCGTTTTGCTGGTGTTTGCCTTGTGTTTGGAAACGTTTGGAATGTGTTTGGAAAATGTTTGGAATGTGTTTGGAAAGCGTTTGGAAAGCGTTTGGGAAAAATCTCAAACACTTTTATAAAACGTTCGAACACTTTCACAAAGCTACCGAACACTTCTCCAAACGAGTTCAAACACTTTCCAAACGCTTTGAACAATTACCCGAACGATTTCAAACACTTTCACAAACACATTCAAACACTATGTATTTCAAACACTTCCATTTGAATTATGAAGAATCTGCAAACGTATTTTCAACAGGTCCAGCAATATATGATGTACCTACATGTAAATGTGCACTTATCCAGCATTATAGGTTGTATATATTTGTATAAAACACGATCCAAATACGTTTACCCAAGTGTCTAATTCAACTAAAATTAATTAAAGACTTAATTCTTCATTTAAGATGTCATGAATACTTCATCTTTCAAAATCTTTTTCGGAGTAAATCCATAGGCAATATCATGATCAGATCATGATTCCTGATCTGATCATGATATTGCCTATAAATTTACTCCGAAATAGTTCCTAATTTTCAATTAAAATATATATAATTACTCCAAGGACCAATGGAATATCGCCTGGCTTACTCCACTGGAGCTAATTCTATCGATTGGCTTAGTAAGCCAAACAATATTTAAATTGAGCTGCTTCTCTATTTCCATTCGAAATTTTAAAAGTTAGCATTTTTTCAAGAACTTCACTTTCAGAAAAAAGTATGATAGCGGCTGGGTATGCTTCTACTGAAAGATCTGTAACTTTATAATAAATAAAGTGTTAAACCTGTTAATGTAGGCATATTATTTGTTTTCTTCTACCTATACTTATTTTCTTCCTTAACACTAATGACAGGAATATTTTTAACTAGTGTTAAAAATATTCCTGTCATTAGAATTAGATTACCAAGTGTACATGTACATGTATCACATACGTTTGGCGCAAAGTGTAAAGTGTTTGAAAGCGTTTGGAAAAGTGTTTGAAAACGTTCGGCTTTCACCAAACGCGTTCGGCAAAGTGTTTGAAAGCGTTTGAAAAAGTGTTTGAAAGCGTTTGGCAAAGTGTTTGTAAAGCGTTTGGAAAGTGTTTGCAAAGTGTTTGCTACGCGTTTGCAAAACGTTTGACTTTCACTGAAAGTGTTTGGAAACCGTTTGGGAAACGTTGGTGCGTTTGGCGTTTGTTAACTTGAACGCGAGCATATATATATGTGTGTGTGTGTGTGTGTGTATATATATATATATGTATATATACATACATACATATTAAAGTATTGTATCTTTATTTCGTACACAAAGGGTACACTTATTATATAAAATTACAATTACCATTCAGAATAAATCGGAAAAAACATCAATCGAGAATAACTTTACCAAATTGACCTCACTTCGCGGTTCACGACAGCAAAAATTGGCAGCAATCTAACGTATAACGCAAAATTCCCAGTTTATTTCCCTCCTTGACAGAGCACAACCCGCTTCAGCATATCTACAGATTGACGAATTGGGTTATAATAACTCGCTCTAAGCTTGACTGTCGCCACTGGGACGTGCAATGTGTGGTCTGTGGTTATCAGATACAGATTTACCAGACTGGCCAGTGCAAAATAAAACTTCGAAACTCACAGACAACAAATTTGTCAGACTATTGTGTCCACAATTAGTCTGTGGTTATCGGAGACGTTAGTAACTCCGTGATTTACCAGGCTATCCAAACTAATGACCAAGTCGAAAACCGACCAAATCTTGATAATTTTATCATGAACATCACCAGATATAGCAACAAGACTTGAATTCATTGATTATCTAAAGATGATATAAGATGTGATGTTGATAAAATAACATGTGATATCGATAACATAAAAACAATATCTGTCATAAAGAAACATAGGAGCAGATAACACTTTTTAACAACGCTAGAAAAACCGCACCAAAAACCCGAGCAAACAAGAACCATCCATGGTCAAAAGCCATCAATCATCAAACAAACAAGTTCGACATCCATAACTTCAAGGAGGACATACCAACAATTTTATATTTCTATATATCAGTGAGGCAAATTTATTTTCCCTTAGACATATAATGCAGCCTTTGGCTCAAATTTCAATAATGACAATCTCGACGGTACATTTGTTGCAGTTTATTTTCACATTCATAATCAATTTAAGTCTACACGTCCATTATGTCTAAAATGACAAGGGTTATATCTCGTCACATTTTTTTTTAAATGATTGGCATTGTCGGTGAGTTCGTTGCACGGACAAGGTGCACCCCTCGCTGAATGCATGTAGACTAAATGTCCAAAGCTAAAAACGTCGATTCTTTACGTTAAATTGAAAATTTTACCAGTGATGTCCAACACACCATGCATACAAATTACTGAAGTACATGTTTGCAATCGAAACAGCATCCAACATGCATTCAATTCTCAGACAACATAAGCCAGATTAGCTGAATTAGAGTTACGCTTCATTCAGATCGCTTGATTTTAACCTCAACACACTGGATTCTTTTTGATGAATTCTAATATTCCAAAGGCCCCCGTCCGGATCTCATCATCCGATTCGTGATATAGAAACAGTTTAGGAACATAACACCCCTGTGCTGATGCAAAGACCTATCTATGACGCTATCATAATTGAAAGAAGACAAAATCTATACTTTACCAAAAACATCTGTGCAAGCTGATGCCGCGGAGAAAACAACGTGAATGAATTTTTTCAATCACAGGATATGACTATATGTGCATATGATTGATTCATTGACCTCCAAAACACGATCGCAGGCGTTAAAATTGCAATTGGCATTCTAAGGAAGCCTGCGGGACCTAAAAAAACAACCTTTAAAGCTGTAATTTAGACTTTTTTTCTTGCAATCGCTTGTCTTTGGTCGTAATTACAAGTTTTAAAAGTCTTAATTTTGACCTTTTCTAGTAATTTTGCCTTTTCAAATTCATAATTTCGGCCCTTCTTGCTCGTAATTTCAACTTTTCGACCAGCTCGGTAACTTAACAACAATGCCAGTGACTGTTTTGGCAGAGTGGTTGCAGCAAGAGCCTGTCATGTCATGGGTTATCAAAGGCTTTTGGAACATCTTATGTCCATACAATTGCTGCCCTATGGGGTCCTAAAAGGGTCTATTGCATAACGGTGAAACCACAAACTTGTGGTTTCATCACTTGTTGATAGGTCTACGCACCGTTGTAAATCTAGGGTAACACGAAATCACTTAGAATAGTCAAAAGCTAAGGAATGCTCTCGATTAGTGAAGTGCCGTATAAAACAAAGAATAAGCAACTTTGTAAATTACCTTGAATTCAGCATTTCCATCATTGGTTGTTTCGTAAGATGAGCAAAGTTACACTGAGCAATCTTTGAAGCCCTGTAACACTTTCAACAAATTTGCACATGAAAAATATTTGGTGGATTCATTGCTATACTGTTAATGAATAACCAAGTCTGAGATGATGCGTGTTGGGTTAAGTTTCGTCAGAAGAGCCATTCGAATTCAATAATGGATGATGTTTGAATGAGCTATCATCTCGGTTTTGAACAAGAAATAAAAACTGAAAGAAAAACAAGACTTATGCTAATACACATACACAAACGATAAAGTAAACACGGCATGTGTTTGCATATGGACATATGTGTTCCATCTTTCCACTAAGAGTTTTTAAATTGAGTAATAAATGAGCAGGTATTTAGAACTTGTCGATAACAATTATTCGTCATTGGTTTATTTTAGTCACTCTTTTACCAAACAATTATTACTACATCAAGTGCTGAATATACAAAGAAGAAATGAGAGATCAGTTTCACAAGCACACAATGGAATAATTTGACGCACCTGCGTGTAAAATAGACCAGAAGTCAAGCAATTCCAACAAAGATCCAAGTATCAGAAAAAAAATAATAAAAAACAAAAATAAAAATATTTGATATCTAAATGACAGACCACCTCTGGGTCAGTAAATCTTGTTGACCTTGGCAAAATGGAGTGTATTGTTTGATAGCAGTTATATGTTTAAGACGTGTAATAAACCCTGAAAGACAAGTGTATATAAGATCTTCAAAAAAAACGTGAAATATCTATATTAATAACATAAACATCACATCTACTAACAAACCAATGTTCTATCTTTATGGGTGGAATTAAACCTTGAAAAAACAATTTTCAATTTGCATAACTGTCACTATATATCCGTTTTATCCAATTCTATTTCAATGAACGTGCCTTGTACAAACTGAACTGGACAGTTTGAAACCTGTATTTTCTAAGCTTTATTGCATTGCATAATTGATGTTTTCACTTTATGAATGGAACGTTTCCTTATTAGGTCGTACATAATTAATTGGAAATATTTCATAATGTTGTCATCAGTAAGTATTAAAGGTGCAGGGAAACGAGTTTAGAAGATTTCAACAACAGTGTTTTTGCCAATTTAAGAAAACGCTAAACCTTTGATACGTCTTTAGAAGAAGGCAGATTTGACTTCCACATCTTCGCTTCATTTTCATCGAAAGTAATACATATATTATTGAAACTGTCCTTACATCCGTAAACTCGTAGATCCCAGTTTTTTCTCAAATGCAATCGTACCTTAGCAATATACCATGGTTTTTGGAAGTTACAATTTAAACCACAGCCATTTTGGACATTTGTAATGACTATTCTTATGGATACTGTGTCAGCGACTAGAAAGTAGTGTCGTCTGCCAGTAAATTTATCTTACAATTGACAGTTACGTCAGCAAAGACAAAACTTGCAAAACTTGTAGCCCTAGTGAGAGTAGCTATGGCGTCAACGGCTAAAAAGAACAGAAAGAAGATACAATGCAAATTGATCGTACACCATGTGACAATGAAAGGAACGCGGAGGTACATTCATTGTTAATTATGCTTGAGTGCTAACATCACAATAGATTGTCTATTCGATCACTATACTTGTAAAAAATTGAAAAACACAGTTCTTTATAAATGTAACTCCACTGAAATGAATGCAAAAATCAGGTTAAATTGCGTTCGTAGTGATACTGAATTATCAAAATCTAACAGAACATTTTCACTGTCTCTTAAACAAATTGCTTTGCGACTGTACAGAGACTAAGTTATGAGCTGGCATGATGGAGGGTCGAATTTTGTCGCCAGTGACATCGAAAAATTAGAAAAGACGAGATCAACCGGGAGTGTAATTTACGTATAATGAGAGGATCCTCTTGTCGCCAAACTACTGGGGTTTTGACATATCAATTAAATCGAGACCATCTATTAAAAGAACACGTCTACAATATACGTATGTAGAAATAATTAGAACAAATCAATCTCTTGTATTGTTTGTATCTAAACAGTATTGAAATCCCCACCAATAATAATGTTTTTTTTTTCGAGATTTCTGAAATGCCGTTTCAATTTGTCTAAGATATTCACATGCTTATGAATGATTATGATTATTAGGTGCATAAATGTTTATGTAAGCAAATTAAGTTGGGTCAATCATTTATTCTTGTTCTTCCCATACCATGCATGGAAATTTAATTAGCTAAGAAACTGTGACAACTGTACTACACTCTATAATAATTTAGTATAGCAACCACCAGTTCTCTTTTATCATTCCATTGGCACTGATTCGTGCTACATTGTGCCAGAATCTGTCTTGCTTGGTCTTTACTTCATTTCTTGTGTATTTTCAACATAATCCGCCAACTTTGTCAATAAAAAGAATGGCAATGCCTTGGAAGTATCTTCTCGCTTTGTTGTTATCTACCCTGTCATCTGTGTGCTACTTTTGGCAAAAAGGAAAAACGAACATTGAGAGAATATTTTGTCCTTTAAATGTTTAATTTTTACCAAAAATGTATTGAAAAGTGGGAAATACATATAAAGGTAAAAATTTCCACAACATATCCAAAATCAAATATCTACCCCTAAGGGTCTGTAATATAGTCTCGTGTGGAGTACCCTTCATCATTTGTCATCAGTATTGCTACACCCTAGTGGTGTTTGTCCCTTGCCTATAAAAGATTTTACCGAACTCGCTTTTCCGTATATCCTTTACATCCGGTGTGCTGCGAGTCTCTTGCGAGAAACGTATCTCAGTTAAACATATCTGTGAGAATACCTACATTCAATGGGAAACGATGAAAATTAGATGCCATGTCGATAATTTAAATTACTCATTGCCACTAATAATTCTGCAGGAAGACACATGAACTAGTTGCTTGAGCCTCGAAACCCACCACTGCATGTGTAAAATATAAAGTTACAATAATGGTATAAAATTTGATTTGTAACATAATTTATACCTTGAAGGCCAGGAGGGTGCATTTTCTCCTCAGCCTATAATAAT
Organism: Hermodice carunculata; assembly: GCA_964020975.1. Taxonomy (NCBI): domain Eukaryota; kingdom Metazoa; phylum Annelida; class Polychaeta; order Eunicida; family Amphinomidae; genus Hermodice; species Hermodice carunculata. Next base: position 85,252,772 of record OZ026613.1, on the reverse strand, counting down.
CAATGCAACTATAAAGCATGCTTAATTCAACTCATTTATTGCTGTTGTGCTTAATGCTTGATAATAAATAAACGAAACTGTGGTAATAAACATAGTCATATAACAATGTAAACTGTATGTGAAAGTTTCGGTTCGCTTTTAATAACTCCTATGCAAGTGTGATTCTATCTATTGCATGTATCATATTTGCATATTACATGGACGTATATCAACTCGTTTCATGCGCGTTAGATTTTCAAAGACTACGGCAACAGCTCCTCCCAGGAGTGCACAAAGAGCACCAAGTCGAGAAAAACTAGTACCCTGGGATGTTTTTCCTTTTTGTTTTTCTTTTTTCTTCTTTTTCCTTCTTGAAAATACAGGCATGCCAGCACCAGGACGAAAGACCCGCCTATAAGGAATGTTAATCCGAGATCATTAGAATAAATTCGCTGAGCTCAACAACAAGAACAAGTTCATTGGCCAGGCAATGTGACGTACACTATGTCTCAACTCAGTGATTGGTGAACGGTTCATTAAAGGCATTACTGATTACTTATTGCCATCTAGCGGTGAACGTTACATGTGTGTAATTGTATGCAAGACCACTGCTATTATTTCCTTGATTGACATGTAGCCTACTATTGTGCTACTGGAGTTTCCCACTGAGATAATTATCTTAGGCTTATCAACAACACAAACACCAAAGGCAAGAGAAAGGACTTCAAAGGGGCTCACTTACTTAGCAATGTGATTGACAGGATATGGCCATGACATCACAAGCTTTCAGGAGTCATGTCACATGCTTTAAGAATGATGCTGTTACACCCCTTTCTTAAAAGTGGTCCACTTTTATCAGTCTCGTTTTGGTCATCTGCTTGCCTTTAACAATCATAGTTGAATACTGTGTAGATTAAATATATAAATCTATGTATATGCAAACAAATGAACACCATCTGCTATGCTGAACTTCAGTTCAAAGAGAATAGTTTGCTTGTGTCTGAGCTACTGGGAAAAAGCCACAAGGGTAAACAGGCGAGACGTAGCTATAGGGAAACAATAAGCCCGTGTTTTCTTATGTTTACTCATACTATCTACGCTGTTTCACAAGCACTGCATCAAGATCGTTCTATGCTGCCCCTCTGAGAAATCCCCATTCTTTCTCCATAGAAGAATTAATGTCCCTTTGTAAATACATTGTGTTCAACTTTTCCCTAAAAAGTGGAAAATAAACTCCATGACATCTTCTGACAAGGTTCGTTTTTTAATGCCATACAACCCCAGGTTGGACCGTCTGGTGTACTACTTATGGTTTAAACATATTTCATTTCCAAAAACAATTGGCCAACAGGCACAATGCCCATACGAAGGCCTCTTCTACATGAATTAACAATACAACAAAAAGTGGATAACATCTAGATAACAAATAGAGATCGCACAGGACATAACAAATATAATGGAAAAGAGGGACAGGCTAAGGAAATGGGTGGGCGTTATTCTTGTAAATACATGGATATATAATTGCACATAACAATAAGTAGAAAATATATGACTTATCTCTGTAAAACATTTGTCTTGTGTGTAATTATGTGGCTAATTATGATGGCACAGCTGAAACCCGGTGTTAGGACAGCTAAACATTGGATCTTCCAATGGTTCTAATATATTTGTGAACTGCTTGAAATATAGCCCGACTTCCAGAACTATTTTTGTTGACAGTCCAAAAACTATTTTTTAAATTGAAGTCTGCAAGGGGAATTATTTTAGTTTGGAGTTCCTCTCTCGCCACCACCTTATTTGTTACATTGGAAAAATATAATGAAAATTGTCCTCTGCCGAGGCACTACAGGAACAAAGTGGTGATTCAATTAGATTTATCCTGTAGAAATCTTTATTCAGCTGGATACAGTCCATCCTGAGCCTAGCGTGAATAATGCCTATTCTTCGTTCTCCAAATTAGAACATTTCGTTACATTTCGTCTTGGATGTATTTAATTTCTTCTTAAATTCACCCAAATTTTCAGACTTTTTAACTGATTCTGAAAGAAGGTTCCATTTCTCACTGTATCAGGAAAAAAGAACTAGAAAAGGTATTTGTACGAGCATAAATTGAGGTAATATCCTGCCTTGACCTTGTATTATATCTGTTTCGTTCTTCAACAGTACGTGGAATTAGATTGCATATAAATGAGGGAGCAAGTCCATTAACTACTTTGTACATAAGTATGAGTTTGTGATTCCGTTGTAGTTCAGAAGGTGGCTCCCATCCCGTTTCAGCATATATTTTACCATGGCCAGTGTGGCTTAGTGCCCCTGTAACAACTCTGGCTGCAGCCATCTGAACAATTTCATGAAGGTCCCTGTCTGACTGTGTACATCCATCCCAAACTACATCGGCATATTCTAAGCAGGGTCTAACAAATGAAAAATACAAGGATTCAAGTGCACGTCTATTATGTTTGTACTGTAGACATATCAAAATACCAACCAATTTCCCTGATTTAGCTTCAATATTATAAATGTGCGCCGACCAGCTGAGATCCGAAGACAATATAACACCAACGTGTTTGTGTTGTTCAACACTGTCAATAATTTTTTGTTCAAATACTAGATCGGGGTGATCAGCAGGCTTTTTCTTTTTACGAAATAAAAGTGTTCTGGATTTGGTAGGATGGAATGTTACAAGCCATTGGTTTGACCAGTCTGAAACTGATGTAAGGTCTTTGTTAAGTGTGACCGCACTTTCAACTGGGTCGTCAATTTGAATATAAAGGGTGGTGTCATCAGCATAAAGTCTTATTTCAGACTGCACAATGTCTGTTATGTCGTTCACGTAAATAAGAAATAATAGTGGGCCTAATACGGACCTATGTGGGACACCTGCTTCAATATTACCCCATTCAGATGCTTTCCCTTGAATAACGACACGTTGAGAGCGATCTTGAAGATAACTCTCAACCCACTGAAGTAAAGGACCTCGCTACTCATACTGAACAGAGTGAGTTTTACTATCCCTGACGGTTTCCCTCAAGCTGTTAATTTCACCCTCTTTCTCCAGTTGCAAGTTGTGCTTTCGAAGGGGTGTTTTCATCCTTCAAAGAAGAAACTATTTTCAATGCTAAATAATGCATACTTTTCGAGATCCAGTCATCGATTCATGATGCCGAAATCACACAACTTTACTTCACGGTACTTACGATAATGCGCGAGGCGAAAGAGCCATGGAAGCTTCCATACGGGTCAAGGTAGCTTGGCATAAGTGGCAAGAAAGGCAACTCGTAATTATGAAATCAGTCATGCGCGCAATCAGCGTGCTCAGGTGGCCAGGGTCGGTAACTGGATTTCGTAAGGTCCGTCTTGTTGAACATTAGCTCGTGTTTCTCTCACTTCAGAACGTTATTCTTCCTTCATTTCATCACCATATTAAGTACAACCTCTCTGACTTTAACCAGCAAGTCAGCTTTCATATAACTCATCAACATTTGTACAGCTCTACGTTTGGACCCATGGAATCTTAGAGATTGCTCTTCGGTTGTATAAAAACTATCCTCACCTGGGGTACTTGTTTTCCCTTCACTGCACACTGGACTCACTGGCTCGCTGCAGATAGGCCATAGTTCTAGGAGCAAAAATCGTTTGTCAAAAAGAAAACAGGTAATATTCTCTGTATCTGACTAAAACGTTCAAGCACACTACTGTAAAATAATAATAATATAGTTTATAACAGATGTTCTATGCTTCAATCTACGGTAAATCCACTTTTGCAAGCCTGGGAAATTAAACTTTATCCGGGCCTTGTGTATCATATACCACTAAGCCCTTCCACCAATTGTGGCATAGGATTTACAAAGTGTGCTGAGGATAAGATATATTTTGCAAACCCTGTCAACGTCTATGGAAGTTGTAGTGTTCAATAATTCACAAAACCCTGAATTTTTAAACAAAACCTAGGGTATTGTATGAATTGTAACAATACCATGAGTTTTGCTTGCAAATCCGATTGTTTTATAAACTGCCCAGGATAACAAAACAAATATCATAATTTTAAAATTTTGTTGAATATATGCACAAAACCCAGGGTTTTGTAGACCAAACCGTGGATTTTGTTTGCAAAACCCAATGCTTTGTATCAAAACTCGGGGATTTGTACACAAAACTTTGGGCTTTGAAACAATACTTCGGGTTTCAGCTTTGTTATCCAATCTTTTCACAAAACTCATGTTCTGTTCTAAAGTATGAGTTTTGTCATGATATACCTGGTCTTTGCAGTTGTTTTGTTAAATAATTTGCAAAATCCAGGATTTTGTGGCATCACACAAGTATATGTTCTGTAATATGCATTTTGTCATCCAGATAATTTGCAAAATCCTGAGTTTTGTTGTGATAACTCTGGGTGTAGCAGTTGCTTTGTTCACAAAACCCACGGTTTTGTCAGAAAACCTTGGGCTGCTTCCCCTATAAGCTGTCGTTGTATAAACACCAAACAACACACGTCGCTGATATTGGAAAGTATTGGATTTGAAGTTTGGATGCCTTTCAAAAATATCACTTGGTAGCACTCGTAATAAGGAGTCTATTTTCTTAGGCAAAATTCGTAAGTCTCGTATATCCTTAAATTCAAACTAAATCATAGAGTTATTTTGATATAGTCTTATTTAGACCAACATCATCTTTACTTATGCACGTAATATTAATTTGTAGCGTTGCCTGACTTCTTCTTATCCTTGCTGAAATCGATCACCTTAACATGGGTACTTAACGCGTCGTGTATTTGATAATACGATATAGGAACATTATGACCTCTGTTGTGTTATGTTGCGTCGCGTCGCGTCGCGTTGCGTTGCGTTGCGTTGCGTTGCGTTTCCTTACTTTTCGTCACATTCATAAAATTGTATTGCATTTCATTGCAAAGCCAGCATTACGAAATGTGCATGCATAAATTAAACAATGATACACATGAGTACGTAAGGAAGTGAAAGCTTTAATTTGGCAGAATAGACATGTTCAACACAATGTTTGATTTTTAATCGGCCCTCAAATAAAATACATACAATTATACAATATGACTAACAAATCAGTAAAATGATTGAAAATACATAAAATAGCAAATTAAAACCAGTAAAAAATGTGTGTCAAGCAAAAAAAATATATGGTTTAACAAGCTTCATAACTTGATAAACATGAAATTCAACCCAGTCTTCATAACCACATTGGAAACTAATATTTGGACGTCGATAATGTCATTAATTAAACTTTCATATTCCTGTGTTTAACTTTTTTGCATATCAAATCTCCATGAACGAGTCCATGTTCAGGGACATAGGCAGAATCCATTAACATTATTATAATAAGTTCAATTAAATGTAAAGGATTTCCATTTCTATAAATCTGTGCCTGATTTATGTAAAGGAAACACGAGTGTGTTCTTATGACCAACCTTCGGCTTGACCTTGGAAAGTAGATCGGATTCTCCAAAACGGAGCCGCGGGTACATAAAGCCATCAAAGATAACGTAGACACAGGTAATCAATAGTTGGATGATGTTTAGGCATAAATATAGTCTGGATTCACGTACAGCTGAACATGCAGTGAATAAAATAAATTTTGCTTATCTTTTCGTGTAAACGTAGCAATATAGAAGGGGTATATCAGCCAAGGCGTTAGGACTGCCAATATAACTTACCTTAAATTCCGAAAAATAAGATATTGCCGTTAGTATTAAGTCCCGCCACCCGCTGTTCTGTTTTTATGAGTCTTTTTATGCCTTCATTGAATCAAAATATGTTTATGTTAAATCAAAATACCTTTAAATTAGAAATATTCTTTACGGGAACTCCCTAAAAAGTAAAGGCATCAGAGTTAAATGTTAACCTTTCCTCTGGCGGCAAGATGATTGACGGCGTGAGTATAAACAAATATATTAGGTAAATAAAATTTCTGATTCCTTTCAGTTTGACAAGCTGGCAATTACGCACAGAGGGAAAGAACTGTTAGTCCCCTTTGTCCGTGTGTTTCAAAATGTAGCCCCCGTAAAATTCGCATGAAATCTCCGGCGGTGACATAATTAGGTGAACGCCATTAATTGATTCCGAAAGCGTGCCCCATAGGACATGTAATAAGATATAGGAACATTATGACCTTCACAGGTACTAGGTACGAGAGCTTGCTTCAAACGAACAAACAAGCTGCCACGCTGTACGGAATAAGTTGACATTAAATACCTAGTATCGCAAGAAAGGTGATCCGGATAAAACTTGATGTAATAATATCAACTGGTATGGAAGGTGCATTTCAGTAACAATTGTTTCCTGGATAATTAAGTTGAACAAATTCGAGGATGAGTAATTTGATATCGAGTGTGTGGTGAGTCCTGTGGAGCAAAAATGATATTTAGCATCCAAAAAACAAAGAGTAAAGAACCAGAATACCAAGGCAATGTTATTGATCATAAACCATCCATATACAGCATATATATATATATATATATATATATATATATATATATATATATATTGAGAGCCTGTGAGCGGTCACATATGCTCTATTCACTAATAGATACACTTCATGTGAAAAACCGTAGTACTACACTACTTTATTTCATGCTCTTCTTATGAGGTAAACTGTCGTTTTTATAGGTTATTTATGGAAGACGTTCATGTCACTATCTCTGTCCTTTTGCTTCTTTCTTTCCAAGATTCTCGCGATTATCACGCTTCAAAATAAATGGAAGAGCTTGCAACATTACACGCCACTAGTAAAACAAGACTGTTTCGCTAGTGCCACATGCAAAGGTTTTTGGATTTTCAACGAACGATCCCCGAGTACTCAAACTACAGGAATAAGTGAAACTGATCAAGACACTTCATTAGGGAATTACGATTCATTTATTCGATTTGAAGATGGAAGCAAACACACATTAACAAAGAAAACAAAAATTTCCAGATCAGATCTGTGGAAGTGCTGTCATTTAGTGACTCATAATGTTCTTTGTCTGCAATAGGAAGTCATTCTGCCGGAGATAAGAATGAGGGCTTTTGTACAAGTAGGACAGATAGATATCATTGATTTTCCACATAAGGCTACATTTCGACATAGATCCACTTGCTTGAGTGCATATTCACAATGGAGCGTCCATTGATTTATTTTGCTAAAGGCAAGTGTAATGTTGGTGATCAACAAAAATAGGCAAAAATAAAGTTTTTCGACTACATGTATTTGTATACATCCGACTACTCTCTGTAGCAATGGACAGAGCAACCCACGGGGACACTGACCATTGCACAACGGCGCCATCTATTTGAACAGCTATTGCTGCATGACTGGCAATAATCATGAGCACCAAGACATCCACCACAGAGACAACAGACCGCCGTGCACAAGACACACCAAGACAACAAACAGTCATGTAGGAGACACTCCAAGACAACAGACCGCCCTGTACAAGACACTCCAATACAACAGACAGTCATGTTGGAGACACTCCAAGACAACAGACCGCCCTGTACAAGATACTCCAAGACAACAGACCACCGTGTACAAGACACTCCAAGACAACAGACAGTCATGTAGGAGACACTCCAAGACAACAGACCACCGTGTACAAGACACTCCAAGACAACAGACAGTCATGTTTAAGACACTCTAAGACAACAGACCGCCGTGTACAAGACACACCAAGACAACAGACAGTCATGTAGGAGACACTCTAAGACAACAGACCGCCGTGTACAAGACACTCCAGTACAACAGACAGCCATGTAGGAGACACTCCAAGACAGCAGACCACCGTGTACAAGACACTCCAAGACAACAGACAGTCATGTATAAGACACTCCAAGCCAACAGACCGCCGTGTACAAGACACTCCAATACAACAGACAGTCATGTAGGAGACACACCAAGACAACAGACCGCCCTGTACAAGATACTCCAATACAACTGACAGTCATGTAGGAGACACTCCAAGACAACAGACCACCGTGTACAAGACACTCCAAGACAACAGACAGTCATGTAGGAGACACTCCAAGACAACAGACCACCGTGTACAAGACACTCCAAGACAACAGACAGTCATGTAGGAGACACTCCAAGACAACAAACTGCCATGTGTAAGACACTCCAAGACAACAGACTGTCATGCATAAGACACTCCAAGGCAACAGAGTGCCATGTATACGACACTCCAAGACAACACCCTGCCATGTATAGGACACTCCAAGGCAACAGACTACCATGTATAAGACACTACAAGAAAACAAACTGTCATTTGTAAGACACTCCAAAACAACAGTCTGTCATGTGTAAGACACCCCAAAGGAGTTATGACTTTACTATAGATGGTTCAAAAACGTTTAATCAAAGATTAACAACATGGTTGTGTTTCTTTCATTTGCTCAGAGTGGTTTTTTTCGGGGGGGGGCTTGTATGCTAGGTCGTTGTCTTTTGCTCCAGTGGCTTCTTGCTTGCTTCTTAATTCCAGACTGCCTTCCTTCCTTACCTACTTCCTAGTTCTCCTCCTTCCTTCCTGTTTTACTCTCACATTATTTATCCATTTCAAATCATTTATACACAAGGTCACGAAGCGTTCAGGAATAAAAAGGTTTTCCGCTGGGATTGAATGACACATAGATGTTACTAGCGGGTTAACTTGTAGTTGGAGGTTGAGACCGACGCGTAGGTGCAGCGGGAAGCAATACACAGTGACAGCTGGCAGTGGTATGGTATCATGTAATGTAGGGCTGGTCTGGGTAGCATGAGAGAAACGGCGGGTCATTGACTTTTTCTAGTAGAATGTTGTTTTTCGGCTGTGGTGTTTACAAATAACTGACATGACAATGGAAATGATTTCTAATTAAGCAATCCTGACACATGTCTGGTGGGTTTTCATCTGCAGCTTCTCTAAAGAAGTTTTACTTTCGTTTTTGACGTGAATGTTTATGTAGACTATCGAGGCAAAATCAGGTCATCATCGTGTATCTCATAATAAGTGCCAGTTTAGATTTAGGAAAATAAGGATGGATAGACAGCTAGATGAACAAACGGAAGGAGAGCCGACAGACAAACAATAAAGGTACAATAATACATGCACTTAAAACGCGGCAAATAGGCGTCTGCGTGAGGAGATATGAGAGATGCAGACATAAAACAAGAACGTATAATTGTTTGCACTGGTATTCTAAAAGTTTACCAAAGAAAAGTATCGATTTATTAGGTTCCTAATATTTTTCTGGTTACCACAGACTTTTATGTAAATTTAATAGTGAAAATAACATCGTACCTTCGTCTGCATAATTGGCTGAAGCATTATGCTGTGTATACATGGATATGCTATGGTGTCTTTTATTGCAGTGACGTGGACATAACCTTTTATGCTCACTTGAAAAACACGGCGCATATGCTTGACCTTTGTTGTACAGACGTGACTGTGTTTTGATCTCTTATTAGTGTATTCCTCTAACATGTTATTTTTTGCTTTGTGGTCATTTCTGTGCGAGTATAATTTGAGAGAAAAGATTTGTTTGACTTGTTTATGTAACTTAGTGGCTATATAATCAACACTTGGCAACTATGATACAACACCCAAATCTTGTGGTCGATGACAACACTTTGTACACCACTGATGGAGTTCAGCTATCAGTTACGGGATCAACACAGCTAGTCCGTAACTTTTAAAAATGTTTTGAATGCTAAACTCCATCTACAACGAGTATAGGAAGCCAGGCAAACAACGTCTGGGTCGTGGTAAAATGTCTTCAGGGGCATGAAGAGGTCATGTACGGTAATGCCTTCAGAGACGCAAGAACCCCACTATCCACCATTGCCTCATCATAGTCATGACTTTTACCAAAACCCAATGTATGATACACAACATCGTAATGATCAGTATTACAAGTCATATATGAACTGGACACAGTCCCAGTCTGGGTGTGACCAACATTTAAAGAACTGTTTAACATACCTAAAAATGGCTCTGTTACAGTTTCGATGCTAAATACTGGAGTTTACTCCCCACATTATAATAATCTGAAGAGCTGTACAATACTGTTAATATTGTTATATTACTTTATTTATATAACCAAGACTCTTGGCAAGTGCAACAATGGCAATTTCTGTTAAAAACACGTGCACGCCACATCAGTATTGAGTTAATGTACAATTGCCTTGCTTATGTCCGACATATCTATTTCCTTAAAGTGTCATTTGAAGACAATTATTTAACTCCCAATTACACCATCACGATTTCTTTCTTAAGATTTTAAAGGCTAATGAGGCACTATGATGGTTCACATTTCCTCCATTCTGTGTAACGTCTGCCAAAGCATGGGTATAAAACTACTCGAATCTGAGGAAATTATAAACATTTTCACATATTTATAATATGTGAAGCATGGAGAGGCTTTTGCATGTTACATTAAAATGGTCAAACTTTCTTTTTAGGGAACCTTGAGACTGATAATTCCATGTTAATCCGGCATTAGAGTTACATGTTCTGTGTATTCCAGACACTTACTCCGTATTAGTTTTTTTTTTTTTTTTCATTGATTCATACGAAATGTAGGCTACATTTTGTGACTGGGTTTCTTCCCCCACTTGGCAACTGTATTGTCACAAATAAATGTTGTTGATCATATAATAGCATGATGGAATATAGATGGTGGTTTTCTAGAGAATAACGTTCTCATAAAATTTAAATATTATTGGTCCCGTGTAAAAACACACTGCGGCAAAGATGACACACTATGATTGGATTGAAATGGAATAAAATATGATATTTGCAGTAAAATACAAGAAACGTGAAATTCTTCCTTGGAATTTCAGGATGTTTTTGAAATGAAATAACGCAAGGGGTAAAAGCCTTACCAGTAAGTGTAGCTCTGAAATACTTTGGTAAGGACTGACAAAGTCTTATAAGTGGACCGTGATGTGCATTGAGGTTTTACTTATGTGAGCCCTAGGGGTTCTAACGGTTTGGCACATCAACATGATTACATTATTGAACTCTTAAAAAGTGACATAAGCCACTTATAAATATATATTTGTTTTAAGCTCCAAAGTCTTGTTAAATGTAGTGTGAGTATCTTATCCCCCTTTCACAGCATCGTTTCAACGTATCCTCTGCAGTTCCTGACTCGTGGCACATGAATAATTTGACCCCTGTAAATACAAAAGGGATGCCTACCAGTCTGAAACCTAAGGGGTGTTGCATTATCAAGTTGCTTGGGTAAATTATTCAGCGGTATTTTATTCAGCGTATTATATATAATTTAGAACAATCAGGGGATTTCATCAAATAAGATTGGTCTCAAGAAAAAAGTCGCACAGCCGATCACACCTTGATCAATACCTCCAAACATATCTAAGCAGTACCTTTATACATGTTTTGTCGCTTTCAAAGGCAGTTTGACTTTGTTTGGAGGCAAGCAATAATATAAGAACTTCTGAGTACTGGGTTGGGAGGTAACATTCTGAACATAGCAAAGAAAATGTAAACTGGCTTGAAATATTGTATGAGGACGGACCGTGCGTAAACAACACCATTCACATTAAATGCTGGAGTGAAACAGGGCTGTGTACTCAGTCCTTTAACGCTCATTATTTACCTGTGATTGCCAAGAATATGTGATGCCACTGCGATCCTGTGAAATTATATATGAACTTAATTGTCTTTTGTAAACTGATGATCTCGTTCTTACGTCAGAGCCAGCGAAACGCCTGCATCGTTAACATGACAGGTTATTTCAGTATTAATTTGGTTTAAACAGTTTTATTTGATTAGTCTGGAAACAGGGCCATGTCCCATCTTACCTCTCCCCCCCCCCCTTTGAATTAAGACTGAGTCAACAGATTCCTTGGCATTGATAAAAGTAGTGGAAAGCGTCCTGGTTGGCTGTTCCTCAGACACACCTTGGCCAGTAGCAATACCATTTTGAAATAAATCTGCTTGAAGTTTCATACATTTCTTGTACAATCGTGCATGAATATTAGCTACTCGTCTTTGTCCTGGATAATATATTTTGGGACATATCTGGTACCCTTTTTAACCTTGAAGCTATTTCGTCAACAGTTTCAAACATACGTACGTGTAAAGGCTATCCCATACCACACCCGCATCCCATAATGGCGCGAAAAAGGTCAGATACAAGATTTCTAAAGATTTCCTGCTAAGACACATTTGCAGATGTTTCAAAACGTAGGCCATCTTCATGCTCTTTTATGTAATTTCACTTCTTTGACTAGACCATCGTAAATCGGAAAGTAGTATCAAAACAAGGTGTTCCTTTGGTTCATAAAATGTAAACTCGGGGTATACTCTAGGTGTTCTCTTTCTCAAATTAAAGGCAAAGCAGATTACCAAAAATAAATTGATAAAAGTGGACCACTTTTCAAGAAAGGGGTGTAACAGCATCATTCTTAAAGCCTGTGACATCACTCCTTAAACGTTGTGATGTCATGGCCATATCCTGTCAATCAAATTGCTAAGTCAGTGAGCCCCTTTGAAGTCCTTTCTCTTGCCTTTGGTGTTTGTGTTGTTGATAAGCTCAAGACAATTATCTCAGTGGGGAACTCCAGTAGCACAATGGTAGGCTACATGTCAATCAAGGATATAATAACAGTTGCCTTGGATATAATTACATAAATGCTTAGCTAGTTCACCACTAGATGGCAATAAGTAATCAGTAATGCCTTCAATCATGGATTTTGTCTTGAAGGGATTAAAGACAACTAGCCACTGCTGCCACCACCACCCAACCTCCTGCCGATCAAAATTCGGAGCGAAGGCCGCAGCAGCAGGGTCGTCAACAGTTTTAAACAAAGTTGTATCATCTGAAAATAATTTTAGAGGAGATCTGACTACATTAATTATGCCATTAGATAAATCAAGAATAAAATGGCCCTACTACAGAGCCCTGGGGAACACCTGGTTCAATCCGACGCCAAGTGGATGTGCCTCCCTGGACCAGCACCACACCACACCCCACCACCCCTTTGGTGAGAAGTTTTAGGTTATCATTGAACAAGCTCAGCAGAGGTCCAATTATCCCGACTTTTTTTGCCAATTTATAAAGTGATACACGAAGTCAAAGGCGCTAGAGATATCGCAAAATCTTATTTTGACTTCCGTTTGCAAATCTACTGCTTGAGTATTCGTGTCATGTGGAAACTTCCAGTTTGTATGAACAAAAAAAAATTAAATCTTCACCATTTACCTGTAGTGGCAGTAAGCTTCAGGTCATCCTACTTTGCTGTTGTTTTTTTTTCTCTTCCCACGCCGCAGAGAAACTAACAGACCAGGCAAACAAAGCACTTTTCACACGGCGGCAATACCCGTTGCAGCTTATAGTAGCAGAGGTTGGAGTGTTGTTGAATGAAAGGCTTTAAATCTGAAAAATTGTGCCAGTTTTTTAACAAAACCTCCTTCTAAAAATCTATGTGTAACTGTTTGCAAATATTCACTTGGTGTGCATCGAAAAACCCTTAATGTTGTTGTCTGGGCCGGGTTGGAATGCTTTCTCTTGATAATTGAGTCTATTTGTAGCTTTGTGAGGTAGTGGATGCAGTACATTCTAAACTGTAACAATGACTACTCAATGCTATAAAACATTCCCCAAAACTCCTTGTTATATTTAAATGGGAGCAACTGCTGGGCTAAACATCTATGAGAATGCAAATGTTCCAGTTTAACACTTTCCCTCTGAAATCACCCAAAAGTGCTCGGATGTAAATAACTGTCTGCTTTACATTTTTCATTAAATTTCACGTCAATAGAAGACATTTTCGCTAAGAATTGTAAACAAGAAAGGAAAGCTTTTGACTCAGTCTTGTTCTGACCAGGAGAGGGTTAGTTTTGGGCGTTCTGGTTCTGAACATACCATTAGTTTAAAAAGAGATCAACTGCAATCTATGTATGAAAGGCAATGGTCTAAATTGATAAATGGTAACCATAATAATAACTCCCATCGACTGCCACCAACTACAGATACAAATCTCTTTGGGGCTGGAATTTTACTCTCCGCAGATCTTGTTAGTAGAAGAAAGAAACAAACAGCAAACAGGAAATAAGTGCGCATACACCAGCAATAGGAACTAGTTGGTAAGTGCAACCAAACCCACAAAATGTGCACCTCGGGTGATATAAAGGATGAAATTCGTAAAGAATGGTTCCATGGAGGTAGTTATGCACTCGTACAAAACAACCTCCATTGAACCATTCTTTTTAAGAATGGAGATTTGGTCGAGTGGATATGTGCGTTTCCTATTTCAACTAGGCGACTGGTGCCAAAGGTTGCAGGTTTGAGTCCCGCTCGTTCCGAACATGAAATATATATTTTCGGCATTTCCTTAATGCTGGTGGATTTAAGTCCCCGATTCTGGAAATAAATGCCGACTCAGTACATATACTGCATAACCGTGTTGATATGGCACTCGCACATAACTACCTCCATTGAACCATTCTTTTTAAGAATGGGGATTTGGTCGAGTGGATGTGCGTTTCCCATTTCAGCTAGGCGACTGGTGCCAAAGGTTGCAGGTTCGAGTCCCGCTCGTTCCGCAAATTAAATATTACTATATAGCGATGAACATGCACAGAGATAAACTTTATATAGACTTTCTGTATATACAATATATGTTATACATGTATTATCACGTAATCAAGGATAACAATGCCACGATACCAGGGTAATCTTTTAAGCGACAAGTATGAGGTATTTGGATACTTTGCAGACTGATGGTTGTGTGCATCTCAGACTGGTTTAGGTAGTTTGACGATAGATGGCAGCACATGACAATCACCCGACCAAAACTGATCACGTCTGTTGCAGACATGATCAGTTTTGTTATTGCTTTTCAGTATGCCAAAGCAGGGTCCACATTATCTTACGATGTTAAGCTGAAGTTGGCCAACCACCTGTCCGGTGTAATTGCTACCGTTACGCGTTAAAACCGAACCATTTTGGATCTCACGCACAAGTCATTTTAATTATCCTGTAAGATTCTCAAATCCAGATCATTTATGACGTTTTTTATGTGAAGAAATATTTCCGTGGAGATCACTGGCTAAAACCAAATAGAAATCATGACTTTTCATGAGGAAAACCCGTTTGGTCAAAATGTTTTCCAATCGACCTAAAAGTTTTTTTGTGTGTGTAAAAAAATGTGTAAATCATATAGAAAACCTGCTTTTCTTTTGGATTATATAGCTCACAGGTAAGAAACCTAGCAGATACTAGTAATCTGACAAATATGATCAGCATGCTAATGTTCATATTATAGCATTGACTTACTAGCAATAAGCATTTCTACCCGGGTGCTCGCGTCGGGGTGATTAGCACGTCTGGTCAAGCAGCCTGATGGGAGACCACAAGAAAAACGTAATTGTATGGGAACTTTCCGCTGTTTGGCAGCAGAGTGCGTGCCCCATGTATAAATACTGAGAAAGACAATATAAATTAGATATGTAACGCCCACGCTGTCTTCAGAGGTCAGAATACTGGGAAGGACAGTGTAAATTAGACATGTAACGCCCACCCTGTCTTCCAAGGTCAGTATCTGCATACAGTATGCCTGTATATGACCGAACATAACGCGAAAAGGTGAGAATGCGTGTTCGCGTGCCGGGCAGCATGCCAGCCCACATTACTTAAATGTACCTCCATATGTTTAAATGGCACACATGGTGCGCTCATTTAAAGAAATGATCACATACACTTGATGATATGGTCATATTTTTTGCTGTGAATGGGTTTACTCTCAAGCCTATATGCGGGGCGGGGGGGAGATGGGTTTTTTTTTGGGGGGGGGGGGGGTCAAGTTGGCTATTGCATTTGGCTGACTTTCCACGTAACTTGAAGACTGGAATTTTAAGTTGATGTGGTTAATCCATATGTAACTAATTTCTCAGCAGGTTTAATTCTTTTTACAGTATTGTGATACTAAAATGGCGGAATTTAGTAATTGTACAAAGAGTCGGCCACTGGAAACATACGTGCCTAAAAGATACACTGGTTGAGATGGAAAGTATGTCTCGACGCCGACTAAATAACGGCACTAGATAAGTCCGTAAACGTTATCAAATAGGGAGCAATCCACCAGCCGGGGCAGTTTCTGCAAATTCGATCCCAGTGAAGCGTTGCAGATTTCCAAGTCCAGCTCATCTGTGGGCCTGGGTCTGTACAAGTGTGGCAGAGCTCAAGAGTTAACTGGTTTCCCCAACGCTGCCCCGCAGTCTGGCACGAACCCCTTTCCATTTTGCCTTTGCATGGGTTTCTTTGGAGTTGATGATTGTAATTTGGTTGCGGTCTTAGACAGGGTCACGAATAAGGCAATGAATACTGTCTGTGTTATGTGACAACAGCCTAACATCTGTGAGCATTGATCACACAATGATCAATCTTAAACACCACCATTCAATAGTAAAAATAATATACAATGCACAACATTAAATAATGATGTACGGCCTTTTTCATAAGCAGAGCAACAATCCGTTTTTAGTCCGAGAGCTGGTCACCTATTTTGTGACTGGCTTAAGATTCAAGCTCAGCTTGATAACTTTCTTCAATGCAATGTGCATGTGTTTTGCCAGATAGATTTTGTCAATTTGAAATCATTTTCATTGCGACTAAATAGTAAACAAAGGCTCATAAAAACATGCCAGTTCAAAAAGTAATTAGGCCTCCGTCAATATCCAGATGTACGGTACATATCAAGGTACAAATTACATTATTATTATTATTATTATTATTATTATTATTATTATTATTATTATTATTATTATTATTATTATTATTATGTTATCATCATCATCATCATTATCATCATCATTATTATTATGTACCACCTCCGTCCAGCCCAATCCTCTTTCAATCTGTTCAGCAAAACAGGTATATAACGATCTATGTATAAATTTGGTTCACCTATACTGGAAACAAATGATAAATGTATTCTAGTTTAAGGGATGTTTAAGAATTTACAGTATTACGCAAGGGTCTGGGGGTCTAGGTCATTCACTTCAACCTAATTGTATTTGTGTCTTTTGTCCAGAACCACTTCCTGGGGCCCTAAATCAGGACCTTGAATCAATGTCACGTTGGTCAGACCAATGGCTTATTTCTTTCAATCCTAATAAGACAAAATCCTTGATAGTAAGTAAGAAAAATTTCCCTGAATACCATCCCAACTTAACCTTCAATATTAAGACTCTTTAAAATGTAGAGGTACACAAACATCTTGGGCTTTGGTTTTCTGCTAATCTTTCATGGTCAGTACGCCTTAATCATGTTATTGCAAAATAATAATAATTTTAAAAAAAACTAGTTGGTGTTTTGAAGCGCCTGCAGTACAAGTTAAAGAGAAAATCTCCCGAATCTCCCTATTTTTCATATGTACTTCCTTGCCTGGAGTACGCCAGTGTAGTCTGGGATGGATGCACCAAACTGGACAAGGACAGACTTAAATCTGGCCGCAGCCCAGGTTTTGACAGGGGTACCTGCCCATACGAATCTACAACAAATCTGTATACAGACAGGCTGGGAAAAATTAGCCGAGTAAGGAAATATGTCACAATTGACTCCAGAATGAGAATGGGCTGCAGTCAGCTGAATAACGATCTGTACAAAATTGGAGTTGTTGAATCTCTATCGTGCTCATGTGGAGCAAGTCTGGAGACTCTTCATCACTTTTTCTTTGTGTGTAACATTTATTTGTTATACTAAGAAACAAACTACAATGTGAAATGACCACAGTTGGTACTTTTAACATGAAAACTGTTTTATTTGGAATCGAAGGAAGCGAAATTACTAAAAGAGAAAACGAGGGGATATTCAAGGCCGTTCTCAAGTATCTTAGACTTTCTGGAAGATTCAAATTATACTTGGAGTTAAGTCGGTAAATAGTATAAGTAATATCATTTTAACAATGCTCACATATCACCATCGTTCTCCTTCTTTCCATTCTTATTGTTGGTCCGGTATGTTATCTATCTCTGTACTGGTGTTCACAATTTTTCTGTATTATGTTGTTCTGTTGTAAATGTACAAGAGGCCCTAATATAGGCTGGCAAGCGTGTCGGCCAAAGCCAATTGTGTTTATAGATAAAATATGTTTCAACCAACCACTTTCTGGTAGTCATTATCCTATTCCGCAGTCCGAACTCTTTACTCGCCATAAGCTAACCTGTCACTGTCTAACCTATATACATATGGAAGTACTATTGTCCATATTGCACACGTTCTTCTCAGTAAAACAACTGATTGGACTTGTGATTGCAGATAAGCATTGGCTACCTCGCAATTGATAAATCCTCTAAAGGTAGGAGACGTACCTATCAAAAAACATAATAATAATAATAATAATAATAATAATAATAATAATAATAATAATAATAATAATAATAATAATAATAATAATAATAATAATAATAATAATAATAATAATAATAATAATAATTTATTCTCTGAATCTACCCCTTTACAACGGGGGCTACCGCAGGCGGATAGAAGCCATGTGAGTAATTTTAGTAACATATTAATGCACATTCACCTACATAAAACAATCTTACTAAAACCATGTGACAATTAAAAAGAAAAGGTGGTACTTTGAGACCACTGCACCACAGCACAGTGACAGGACGGGTGTTTGTCGCATATATACACATTACGCACCTTTTACATGTATAGCTGTAATACGAATGATATATTTTTTATTGTTTTCTTTTTATAAAGACTCCTATTTTGTTCATTTCATTTTGCGAGCGATATAATTCGGCATTGGGTCTTTTTTATCGAGGAAAAAATATATTTAAATCGACAGCCTGCCCGAAACAAACAAAAAAACAGTTAGAGAGAACTGAATTTTACAAGAATTTCAATCCACCTATGCAGGGAATTAGAAAACAATTTTGATCCAAAGAAAGGACTGAAGTGAGGCAATAATAAGTCCAAACTTAGAATATCGCCTGGTATGATTGTCTCAACAGCTCAACCAATAGAGTATCGCGCTGCAGGACTTGTGTCTGTATCATTTTTAAACTTTAATTTTGAAAAAATGCGGGTAAAATGTCTTATATGTTTAAAGGAGAAAAAAGCTGTCCGAAAAATCAGATTGAGGTAGATACACGAAAAACATACGCCGCTCAAAACAAAGCAAATGCTCCCCGACGGGGCATACGAGCATGTGAACTCTAAAATTTTAAATGCACACATCTTAATTGTATTCGCGTGTATTTTGCTCAAAGTTTAAATCCATCTTTTTTAGACCCTGTTTGCCACGAAATCCATGTCGAAATACTTCTGATTTTCACGGTTTTGTCCCATCAGCGATTCAAGCGGAAATAAAACTACAGTGCAGTGAAATCGATCTACAGTATATAGACCCTAAAATAGTTAATCTGTCGACTTATACAGTGCGTCCAATAACTTTCCATGTGAAAGCTTCTGATTAGCTTTCCATATGAAAGCTTCTCATTTGCTTCAAATGCACCTTACTTATGAGTTGTCAGGCCTGAGTGCACAGTTAATGACCCAATCCGTAAATAACACATACGATGGCTTACGATAAAATTCTAGTGGTCGTATATGTGGCCGTATACGTCGAGAGAGCTTGGCTATTACTTGTGTGGTGACCCGACTAGGCAAACACAAGGAGAATGCTTGCCAGTCGTGTCGTATGGTAAGTCATGTTAGCCCGGGTCATTGGCTTGAGACTTTTTAATTTGTTTAAAACAAAATTGCTTTTCGTGCGTTCAGCATTTCATTTTGGAATGGTGCCTGTCAGCATAACTTAGTGAGGCAAAACTCTCCTCATCTTTATTGATCACGTCTTTGTTCTTTGGTGACACAGGGTACGATCCTGATTTTTTTTGCCCGAAAATGTCACTCACACAGGTGTAGTTGCATATGAGTTCAGTAAGTCGGACGCTTGACGGTCAAATTTGTGAAGGTTAACCTGTTTCATATTAACTCTATTAATACACACACACACACACACACACACACACACACACACATACATACATACATACATACATACATACATACATACATACATACACGTGTATATATATTACCTGCCATTCATATCATGTCAGACTGTTGACCAGAGATACATGTTTTAATTGTGTATCCGAACACAACATGAGCTTTCTCTTGATTGGTGCCCGCAATGGCGAGCCTCCATAGGTTGTACACCACGCCACAGGCAGGCTGTAACAAATGTATGTATACATATAAAGCTTCATTTATAGAGGGTAAATCAGTATCGCAAAGTACTAATCTTCCCCGAGGCCCTCTAAAAGAAACAAATACAGTACAATACACGTTATGTCATACAATAAGATATGGACTGGAGAGTATTTAAGATACAATGACAGAGCATTTACTCATTACCACGGAATGAAATAATGTATCTTGTACACCTTTTAAATGACGACAATGTAACAGATTTTGTTACTTCAACTATTCCAAGCGGTGGCTCCATCATAACTGAACGACATTTTTTCATACCCAGTGTTTGGGCGAGAAAGGTACAGTTTACCACACTGTTAGTTGATCTTAAGTTCACAGAGTGTACATCTTTACCATGATGAAACATTTTTAGAGATAGTCCGGTGCCATACATTCAAAGCTTGTAATACAAGAAGAGATTTCCTATAAAAGATTCTTTCCTCCATTGTCACCCAATTGAGCTGTTAACTAGCTTTGCATAAGTCTGAAATTCATTGCTATTCACTACACAATAGGCGGCCTGTTTATGGAGACGCTGAACTTTTCTTAACAATTTTTTTGGCAATTATCCCCAAACGCTACGGCAGTAGTCTATGTGTGGCAAAATGTAGGCACTCAAAAAGATTTTCCTTACATAGAAGGGTATGAAATATTGTATTTTCTTCAGGATATTAAGATAAATAGCAACTTTCTTACAAATATTAAAAACCTGCGCATCCCAGGTTAAAAACTTGTCTCTACAAAGACAAAGAATTTTTTTACTGGCTTACTTTTTCCAGCAAGACGTTTTTTAAAATAAATTTTAAGAGGACCATCATGCAATGCGCCAGCTTTTCGTTTTTAAGATAATAACATAGTTTTTGTTTTATTTTGATTTACAAAAGTAATCTATTGTTTTGACACCACACTTTAGTTGTATTTGCTTTGGCATTGAACTTTTCTTGGATATCTTTTAAGTAAGAAACAATTGCAAGAAAAGTAGTATCATCTGCATACAAATTAATGTCTCCCTTATCTGGATACAATGGGAGGTCATTGGTGAATAGAATAAAGAAAAATTGCCCTAGCATTGAGCCTTGAGGAACTGCATATACTACGTTTTCGGGCTTAGACATTACTTTGTTAACCCACACTGCTTGGCATCTATCAGTAAGATGAGACTTCAATCATTTAAATGTCGTATCAAAACATGCTTAAATTTTAGCTTTTTTCCAGAAGCTGCTGAAGATCGACTATACCTTCATTTAACCATTCAGGTTGGCTCATGTGCTTAACTCTATGAACTTTCAGGGGGCATGGAATTTTAGAACATTTAATTTTGTTATGAATACAGTTAAACCTTCATTTGGGCCTTTACATGAATATACTGATTGCCAGTCAGTATCTTGTAAATCCTTTAGAAAATTTTGTTCCTTGATGTTTTTCATACATCTGTACTGTATAGCAGTGTGACCATGCAGGGTCATTTTGCATACTATTGCTGCCATAGTAAAGTACAAGACAAACAGGATAGTTGTCACTAAGACCATAATTAAGCAATGCTACTTGTTTAACAGTTAATGGACTTGAAACATAAATATGGTCAATAGGTGTCTTACAAGTCTTGGTGACTCTTGTTAGCAACTTTACCACTTAAGACAGTTGGAAAGAAGAAATGCAGTCAGCATATACATGTTTGTCAATTAGTTTGGACAAATCACTTTTTAGATCACCAAGTATAAAAAAAATCCTTATTTTGAGTATAAGCTTGCTCCAACTGTTTCTCAAAGATATTGATCTATTCTACTGTACCATTGGGTGGTCTGTATACAAAACAAATCAGTTTTGATTAAAAGTTAGGTTTCTGAATTTCAAACCATATGAATTCAATATTTTCAGCTTGCATGTTGTTTCTGTGAACAAATGGTGTTTGAGTCAACAATACATCCACCCTTTCTATGTTGTCTGGCTCTTCGGATCGTGTTAAATCCACTCATCATAATTTGTGAGTCTTTAAAGTTATCACTTAAATAATGTTTAAGTTACAACCAATATATCGGCTTCTGGTTCTGGTTTATTTAACATAACACGGAGCTGGTTTACTTTCGGTTGCAAGTGACCTATGTTTGCATTTGCCAGTTTGAGTCCTTTTTTGCTCAAACCAAGGCTTGACACTGACTCTGTTTCACAAACACTTATACCATCTCTCTCAGACATACACTTATCTGTACAACTCTTTTCATGTGATGAAGATAATGCAGCCACAGTTTGGTCATACATAGAACATTCACCATCAGTTGTTTTGATATTATTTGTGTCCATGGAACAGTGGCTAGTATCAATAATTTTGTCAGAATTTGTTTCTCTGGAACATTGGTCACCAGCCACTGTTTTGTGACAAGGTCTGTCTCTGGAACATCCACATGGTGTGACAGTGCATCCACACGTGGGACAAAGTAGGGACAAAGTATCAAAGATTTTGTC
>OZ026613.1:85191908-85229908 GCA_964020975.1 Hermodice carunculata | reverse complement strand
AGGAGTAACAATTGACAAATGATCGGCTTTCACTTCTTTGCCAGCCCCTCAAGCATTGGTATAAAGATGAAAAATGTCAAACAGCAGGCCGTAAGTTTGCTATGGAAGCAATAGCAAGTCCCCATGCGTACATTTACTGTCCTTCAAACTTTTGTCATAACAGTCCAACCATTAATATTAATAATTGGGCGAGCAATGAATTTTGAAGTAAATATTTATATATTACCCATATGCATGAGACATTTGAGTTGCAAAAATTATTTCATTCGGATATTTCTAAACATGAGGAATAAAATACATACACACATACATACATACATACATACATACACTTTGGTAAGGAAATTGCATTTAAGACTATACAGTGTAGCACCCCACCCACCCACCCCAAAAAAGTATAATCACTATCATACAATTTTGATGTAGTTAATCTGATAACATACACGTGTTCTTAAACAAAAGAAGGCCATATCTATCCCAAAATTGAATAAATGAACCTTTAAATTTACTTTTAAAATAACCAAAATGATTCATATTCTCAAGGGTCTTCAGAATTTACTTAAACTTTCGACTTGAGATATTATGTATAATATATATATTATATAGTATACTTCTAATATATAGATATAATATACTTCTGCAACATACGACTTTTTTTAATACATAAGTATTACATAAGATGGATTCACTCGAGCCGAAGAATTGCCGTAAGAACCCTTTTTATGCAAACAGCATTGTCTCTGGAGGAACGAAGAGAACATCTATAGCAAAACTGCATCAAGAAACTGGGTGAAAAACACAAATGCAAAGACGGGAGTGTTAATAACTAATTGTAATGTACAAAATATTAGTAGGTTCATCCACTATTTAGCTGTGGAACCCAACACCAGTATGTGCCCAAAATCCTGAAATAAGTTGAAGACAGATACAAATAACCCCAAATAATTTTTATCGGTATATATATATATCATAAGTAGAATTCGTGGACAAGTGTGGATGGGTTGCAACTATTTACTTTAAATGAATGTTGTTCAGTCACCTTTCTGTTCCTGCGGTAAAGATAGCGAAAATATTTTGCACTTCTTTTTAACCGTGGCACAAATAATAGTTTTATCAAATCTTTTGTTCTTCGTGTATTTAACAGCCCTCTATCTGTGGCGTTAATATATTATTAATCTTCACGAATAATGATATTAGGAGCACATCTACACGACCTCTGTCCGTGCCAACTGCGACTTAAGTCGAACTACTTCAAATGAACTGCTCTGAATTATAATAAGGATGCTAGAAACAGGTTCCTTGTAAAAAAAACAAGACCGTTCATTCAAGCTCCAGCACGCCTGTAGGTACATAGAATATAAAGATCACGATCAAGCATCTTTCCTGGGCGCGCTTTGGGCGCAATCGCCGGGGAACGATGTTGACTCAGTCCAAAATGTGGCACTATTTTACACTTTACTTTTTCTAATACAGGCATAGGAAATGTGGTCAATGTTCGTTGCCAGCTGCTTTGCCTGACTCCGTATTTTACTATGACTGAGAATCATGGAAAAACGATTGTCTGTGTCTTTAAACAACATGGTTGGTTAAAATATCATTGTTCATTTTAAACATCGTGGAACGCTCTGCAACAAGTATTTTTTATTTTTCAAAAGATCAGATGATGAGGTAGTAAGCATTTTGTAAATACTACCTTCAGGTTATATTTTAATTGAATCCATTCAACAAAAGAAAACCATAAAGAAAATTTAAAAAGTTAATATATTGTCTCCTCTGTACGCACCATATAATTTTTTCCCAAATTTGTCGTTTGAATTTCTGAGGGTAAGCTATCTCGTTTTTCCTGCCATTACTTCGAACTTATAAAATCTTAATTTTCGAACAAAGAGTAAGATTTTGATAGATGGCAGTTTTGTCTTAAAAGTGAGAAGGCAATGTGCACCATCCCTCGTGTCTGCATTAGTACAATAAATTCCCTTTATGTCTCCCACTCTATCGTAGTACCATAATTGTTTCTTTGCTTGTATACCATGATAATAAAAATTATACCTTAAAATAAACCAAACCAGACGTATTATTAGAAGAATGTATAGAAACCAATAAACTGAGTGGTGTGTTGCTCTCGCTATTATTTTTACAGCAGTGTGTGAATGCAACTGTAGAAAGTACATCACATATTACAACATTTGTGTCGCAAAATCTGGATATGACCTGAATTTGGAAATTATACTAAATATATACATGTTTTATATGCATAATTAGGTAAGTTTTTTAATATGTGATTTTACTTGTTCACACTGTTGTAGATTTTGACGATAGCAAGCACAGGCGCACAATATAAAGTGTAAACGTGTTGTATATGAAATGATTTTTTTTGAATTATACCCATCGCAGTGAGAATCGCTAAAATGATCATGTCAGTAGAAGCCAAACTAACAATAGCATTACTCTCTCTCTCTCTCTCTCTCTCTCTCTCTCTCTCTCTCTCTCTCTCTCTCTCTCTCTCTCTCTCTCTCTCTCTCTCTCTCTCTCTCTCTCTCTCTCTCTCTCTCTCTCTGTAAGAATGGAATGCAGCGCAAACGTTTAAGACTTTGGTCTGTCTCCTTCAAACCGCTCATTAGAGGCGGAGGTTGGTTGTTAGAACTTTAAAAACAGATGAAAATGTAATATCATTAATTTCGGTGATTTTGGCATGAGTAGATGCCACTACATGTCGTAAATATCCCAGTATAACATCCTCGTATGTTACATATTCCTAGTTCGTATACGTAAAACTTCATTGTGAATATTGCAATTTTGAACGTCATACGGATTGCTTGTATATTTGCATTTTGATAACCGTCAGACCGACATGAAGCTTATTTTGACTTTATGATGAGATGTATACCTACTTTAGCTCCATCATGTTCCAACTGCTCAAATTAAAGTGACTGGCAATTTAACACCTTATTTTTTCTTTGATGGGGATATATACACACACACACACACACACATATATATATATATATATGTGTGTGTGGTTGTGTGTGTGTGCGTGTGTGTGTGTGTGTTTGTGTGTGCGTGTGTGTGTGGTTGTGTGTGTATGTGTGTGTGTGCGTGTATGTGTGTGTGTGTGTGTATAAAAAATTAAGAGGAGACTTTTGATGCGCATATTGCCCAAAGGAAAGCTGTTGACTCAGTCTCCAGAAAGAAAAATTAGGAAATACACGAATATCTTTGGCATAAAGTCCAGAAATCACTGAAAATTTCACAGATAAAAGAGTAAAAAAAAGATGAAAAAGCCAATTCACTGACGCACAGTTTAAAGCCAAAAAGCCCCAGTCACTTTGCAGTACAGAGCATATTGAGGAATAACGCAACATAGTGTAAACTAGGAAAGAAGATTCGCTCCAAAGCAAATTTGTCTGTGTGCCTACGAAGGAAAGTTGTTGCTTTGTACATTCAAATTGACATTGGAAACGCTACATGACAAAAAACATGAAATTTTGAAAAAAAAAAAAATGTAGCAAAACAAGGTTCTCGGCATAAAACAAAAACTGGTGGTAAAAATAAAATACGAGACAAAAACATACAATTGTTTTATAAAACAGAATTTTAAGTGTCAGCAAAGAAACCAAAATTTGGTCATGTAGTGAGAAACTCTAGCTACTTATAATACACTTTTGCCTGTTAGCATTGATTCATTTATGGGTAACTGTTGACACTACAGCATGGACTGATGCAGAAATGATCACCAAATGGCAGCATAAAAGTCTTATATTTGACATGAGTGTAAACATCAAATCCTTGTGATGCATATATATATATATATATATATATATATATATATATATATATATATATATATATATATGTATATATGTAGTTGACTGCTGATAACAAATCATGGCCTGCTATATGTCATGTCTACCACAAATATATACAGTTCTGCTAGTATTGCTCCTAATTTGCATTATTTCCACTTCAGGGAAATAATGGGCCACACACTGTTCAGAGATTGAAGCCCCAGTGGCGTCTGAGAGTGTAACCCTGGACAAAATTGAAGATGGACAAACCTAGCAGTGAAGTCAGAATGGCACATCTACGCATAATAGTAGTTTTGAAGATAAATATTGAACAGTTAAGTTTTTCAAGTCCCTTAATAGTTAAAGCCCAGATTCAAGAAACTTTAGTTTGTGTTTCACGGGACAGCTACAGTACAAACCTATGAAATGGAATTTGACTGACACCTCTACTTATAATAATTATGAAAATATTCAGCATTAAAACATTTCCAGTGCCCCTTATTAGCATTAATTTAAATTCTACAACTTTTGTTTGTGGTTTATTGGATGCGCTTACAGCACAAACATGAAGTTGGAACGGCACTACTACCTACAATAGTTTTGATGACATTCAAGATGCAAATTTTCAGATGGCCCTTATTTGCATAATTTTCAGAAATATCACCCCTCTTCATAAAAAAAACAAGGCGTTATGCATGGAAGTGTGATCATGACAAATTTGCAGTTTCTGCGTATGATAGTCTTCAAATAAAATATCGGATAAATTTGCTGAGAAAGAAAGAAAGTTTTATCAGGCTTCCACACTAATAGCTACCTACCTGCCCTTGGTTCCAATGTTACCTTCATGTAATCTACATATTACATGGCTTTCCCATTTCCATGCAGCATCTTCTCTTTTGCATGCTGTTAAAATATGAGGAAAGACGTTGGTTTTGACAAGAGCGCTCATTCCTAATACCCAATTATTCATTATACACTAAACTTACTCTCCAAAAGTACCGAAAAGTACAGGGAACGCAGCCCATACACTTTTCCCGTGTGTATTTTAACATTTTAGATTCTTTTGAATTAACATATCGACTTTAGTGTGAAATGAGTGATAATTTTACCCCTTTATCAAACAGCAACACACCACATTCTCAATTTTTAATCACGTTGATATTATCCATATTTAACAGTATAAGCGCAGTAATGGGCTTACTTCTCTTGATGGACTGAACTCTTTTGTACATGACCTGATAAAAATCCACGGTGCCTTACTGTGTTCATATACGTCGCTTAGTTAGACCATAACACTACAAATCTAGGGAGAAACAAATGCTTGGTTTATTGACCTTCATGACTAGCTCTTTGTAATGTTTTCTTGTAAGCTGCAACGCTTTGCTGTCTAACCCCAGGCAAAAGGCGAGTCACAAGGGAAATCAATTAGGTACAAACACATTCAAAACCAGAAAAGAAGATTTGCTTCAAAGCAATTATGTCTGTATGTCTGCAAAGGAAAATTGTTGCCTTGTGCATTCAATTTGAACAGCGACATGAGAGAAAACATGAAATTGCAGAGAAAAAAACCGTAGCAAAATAAGGCTCTTGCCGCAAAAAAAAAATGCTGGTAAAAAGGAAATGCCAGAAAGGAAGGAAGGAAGGAAGGAAGGAAGGAAGGAAGGAAGGAAGGAAGGAAGGAAGGAAGGAAGGAAGGAAGAAAAAAGAATTCTGGATAAAACATAATGTCAAGTGTCAGCAAGCAAACAAGATTTAGTTATTTAATTAGAAAGTAGGTAGATATAGTACGTTGCATTTTTATTGCAACTTTAATTCTTTTATGTATCAGTGTTGACACTACCACACGAAATGGTGACAAAATGGTCACCATACGGCCAAACGCTGTGATGTGCATATGACTGTTGATGACAGATCATGGCCTGTTGTATTCCTGGTTTATCATATATATCTACAAGCTCTGCTATTGTTGCTCCTAATTTGCATTATTCCAACTTCATTGATAGGGCCACACACTGTTCAGAGATGCTAGCTTTAGTGGCCACTGAGTGCTTCGCTTGGGACAAAATTGATGATGGACAAACCTTGGATGTGAAGTCAGAATGGCATATCTACACATAATATTTTTGAAGGTAGATATTTGACATTCAAATTTACAAGCGCCCCCCCCCTCCCAAATTCTACAACTTTTGTTTGTGGTTCATTGGATGCGCCAACAACACAAACCTATACTTTAAAGTTGGAATGGCACCTCTACCTATAATAATTCTGAAGACAGTCCGCATTTAAATTTTTGAAGTGCCCCTAATTAGCATAAAGTAAAATTCTACAACTTTACTTTGTGGTTTATTGGATGCGCCTACAACACAAACCTGTAAACTGAGGTTGAAATCGCAGCTCTGCCTGTAATAGTTTTGAAATTATTCAAGATTAATGACCCTAATTTGCATAATTTTCAAAGCCAACTGGTTCTATTACATCATGGAGGTAGACAACATGTTGTGGCAGAAAGTGGGTTTATTGTGCAAAGCTTGCAAGATATTCAGTGGATTTAGCTTAAATTGAAATTCCTCAACTTTTGTTTGCATGCCCTGGGAGTTGCTCATGACACAACCCATACATTGAACTGGGAATGACACCTTTGAAATTTAGCTATTTCAATGTTCAAGAGTAAGGAGCCAGTTTATGCCCTGTGGTGTTTCTTAGGGTGACATTTCATCCACATAGGAGGACACACTGCAGTCTATATCTATATCTCTCGGACAAAATTGTTGGCAAAGAATCAGAATATCAGAAGAAAGAAAGAAAGAAAGAAAGAAAGAAAGAAAGAAAGAAAGAAAGAAAGAAGGAAGGAAGGAAGGAAGGGAGGGAGGGAGGGAGGGAGGGAGGGAGAGAGAGAGAAAGAAAGAAAGAAAGAAAGAAAGAAAGAAAGAAAGAAAGAAAGAAAGAAAGAAAGAAAGAAAGAAAGAAAGAATGTCTGTGTTGGCAGACAAAAATAAATAAATTACATGGATAAATGCCCAGTTTCCTTTAGCCTCTGAACTTCACACTAGCTGGTTGCAGAAATGTCAATGAAATATTGATATTTTGCACCGCTGCAAGTACATACAATAAGTAAATGAATATTCGTTTTGGAGAAATTCAATTTTATTTCACGAGAACATTTTAATGTTTAATTCATCGATGCCTACGACAAACCTTTATGTTCCTTTTATTTGATTTTGCTATGCAATTACAAAGGACCAACGAGCAAATGGTACATGTATCTGGATAGGCAACAAATGGGTTAAAGTTTATACAGGATAATTAACAAGCTTTTATGCGAAGCAATGGTATAATGTTATGTTTCCTTTCCAGGAACCATGCCGAAATGTCGACCGAAAAAGCAATGTGTAAGAAGATTTTTCATTATTATTCTCTTCACATGTGGAATTTGTTTATTTATCTATGGACATAGAGAAAGTTATTTTTATGACCTGACTAAATTGCTTCATTTTCAACCAAAAACACCAATTCCTAATATGGTTACAACCCACAAAACTGTCAACTGCAAGAGCTTGATGGAAGGTGAGTCATCGGAAATGGACAAGGCAATACTTTACAACAGGCAAAACTTCTGGAATATGGAACGGGATGTGTCCATAGCGAAAAATGCAAAAAATTGTGACCTTTTCATAAACCAAAGGAGATACCACACACGACCTGTGTCGGCTGAGGAAAGAGACTTCCCCATTGCATATGCCCTCTTTGTGCACCAGCATGTGGCACAACTCGAGAAATTGCTGCGCGTCATCTATAGACCTCAAAATGTATATTGCATCCACGTCGATAAAAAAGCCAAAGAATCAGTTCACTTGGCAGTGGCTTCTTTATGTAAGTGTTTCCATAATGTGTTTGTGGCATCAAGATTGGAAACCATTATTTACGCAGGATTTTCCAGGCTTCAAGCCGAATTAAACTGCATGACTGATGCACTGAACTATGGGCCATGGAAATATTACATCAACTTGGCCAGTCAGACTTTTCCCCTGAAAACTAATGCCGAAATTGTCAAAATTTTAAAGATGTACAATGGTGCAAATGATATAGAAACTCTGGTGAAGGGCGTTTTGCCTTTTCGGTTCAGGAAGAGTTGGAGAGTAGTCAGTGGATCTCACGGAATTCCCATGATGCACCCGAGCAAAATTGACAAAAGTCCGCCACCTGACGGACTCACCATCGTCAAGGGTAGCGCCTACGGAGTCTTCAGTAGGAAATTTGTTGAGTTTATCAAGGGAAATAAAATTGCCAAGGATCTACTGGAGTGGTCTCGGGATACAAAAACGCCGGATGAACATTTCTGGGCGACTCTCCATGCTGTCGTGGTCAACAAAAAGTTGAAGACACCAGGTGGATACGTCAACCAAGGTGAAGCAGTTATCTCCAGTGCTACCTTTCAACACTTAGTGTAGCATTAAATTATTGTCGTTATCATCATAAGGTGCTGGGCCATTTCTATCATAAATTTATTGATCCCTTGCTTTTCACCAGTTTTAGCTGCATTAGCATGATTTTCGTTATTACCCTCACATTCGATCATTTGTATCATTAAATTTGCTGATCATTAGTTTTAACTGTCGTCACTTTTAGTGGCATCAGCATGATTGCGGTTATTACCATCATTTTGTTGATTATCGCTGTTGTACATAGTAAAACCTCCTGCCTATGTGGACACCTCTACAATGTGGACACCTGTATAATGTGGAGAGTTATATCCAGGACCGAAAGATCAATTTTCTTGTTAAAAATGCCAGCACGTCTATTGTGGACACCTGCCAACTGTGGACACTTTTTGCCAGTCCCAGAGGTGTCCACAATAGACAGGTTTCACTGTACTTGTTGACCACTGTTATCAAGCTGTTGACAATGTTTGTTTTGTAGCGGTCAAACCAGACAAGAAACCCTGGTTAGCCTCGTTTTCGGCTTGGCGTGGTCAGGCCACGTGCGTCAGTAAGCGATGGATGAGAGACGTGTGCATATTTGGAGTACAAGATCTACCTCATCTTATACACCGTAAAGAACTCTTTGCCAACAAGTTTTATTATCAAAGTGACAGCATTGCATTGGACTGTCTGGAGGAATTGTTGCACAACAAAACTGTATCTGATCTCCCATTTGACACATATTACTACCGTAACTTACCCTTTGTGTACAAGTAAAACAAGTATTTTAAATGAAGGCGACGTTTTCTTATTCATTGTCCATCGCATATAATATCACCTCATCCATCACTTTCATCAATGTATTGCCATGATACACTAAACATTAAAAAATGTCAATTATTAAGTCTGTGTGCAAACACAGACTTTTTGTTTTCCCTCAAATTCTTTATTATCTGTTTATTTATTTATTTATTTATTTATTTATCATGTCTCGGTGCCAACCCAGACATTTTGTTTTTCCAAGAATTCTCTTTTCTTTCTTTCTTTCTTTCTTTCTTTCTTTCTTTCTTTCTTTACGACCAAATTTGTCCGAAGTTTTTCTCGGACACTATTATTTCGAAAACCACCAAACTTGCTATTATGACTGACCCACCAGTGAAATTAGGCACCTGACTTGGAATCGTCATGATGTTTAAATTATGCAAATTATGGGCAATTAAAATTTTAGAAGCTTTATATCTTCAAAAATATTATAGATAGACACAAAGTTCTAACTTACACATATAGGTTTGAGACATCTGGCAAATCCAATAGCATGCAAACAAAAGTTGGGGAAGTTAAACGTGTGCTAAATTCAGTGAATTTCCCAACAATCCACATTTTGACTAGGGCTTCTGCTGTACTGCATGTTACAAGCCTCCATGGTGCTGGGCAACCATTTTGCATTCATGATACTTGAACCTGTCTCATAGGCAGTCATCTAGCCAAGCCTGGTCGGTGTATGGTTTGAAAGGTTTGGGTCATATGGCATATGAGAGTTGGGGGACTCCCAACAACTGTGTAATGAGGTTCTCAATAAAATACAGAGAATCTCTTTCTGTTCATGCAAGAAACATATCTGCTCTATGTTCACACTGATGCTGGACAGAGCTGTAAGTGCACCATGACTTGGTGAGACTGACCAGTGTCCCAGCTGGTCTGTTTTCGCTTGAGGCTAGGAGTCTGTTGGGCTTACCAGTCCCAAGGGATCAGAGGGACTGGACTTCTAGGCAGAACAAGCCCGGACTGTACCATCTGTTGAAAATAGACTATACGCAGAGCTGAGTTTGCTTGACCCATCACAGTCTGGACTTACTGTCCTCAATGACTGGTTTCACAACTTGGTGAATTTTGAAAAAGTGTGTGGATTTGTATCATCTCACTGGATACTTTCATGTCTTTGTTTTCTCGTACCAGTGAGAAGAAGCCTGTTCTTTACAGCCAATACTGAGTCAATATAGTGCATGTCTCAGTTCACAGGTACATGTACATGTAGTTTTTGACAGCATCTGTTAAACTTTGTTTATGTTATTAACAAACAAAGACAATTTTGTATTCTATGTATACACATCCCTCTGAATTATATGTTTACACTGTACATGCACATGTACTCATCAATACTGCCAAGAAGGGCTGGCCCTCTCAGGAGTGGGCACATTTCTCTGGTCACGAGGGTGCCCACTGTAGAGAGGTTTCACTATACAGTGGTACCTGCAATTTAAGACCACCCCAATGCCAGACAAATGTGGTCGTTAAGACAGGTGGTCTTTCATCTCAGATAAATTAACAAAGAAATAAAAGGCCAATGTCTTTCTTTCTTTCTTTCTTTCTTTCTTTGCGACCAAGTTGGTCCAGAGTTTTTCTCAGACACTATTTTTCCAAAAACCACCAAACTTGCCATGGTGACTGACATAACCAGTGAAATTGTGCATCTCGTTTGGAATAGTCATGATGTTGAAAATTATGCAAATTTTAAAGGCAACAAAATTTTAAAAGCAGCATATCTTCCAAACTATTGCAGATGAACTTAAATTTCAATGTGTATATATACCTTTGTAACACTTGCCACTATAATGGACAGTGTAGTTGTAGAATTTCAAATTATGCTAATATGAGGCATTGGAAAAATTTAAAAGTTGAATATCTCCAAAACTATTGCACATAGAGATGCCATTGCAACTTCAATTTATAGGTTTGTGGCAAAGCTGTATGCAATGAACCATGAACCAAAGTTGTAGGATTTAATTTATGCGAAATGTAAATCTTTGATAGCTTCAAAACCATTATAGAGGTGCCATTCCTACTTCAATTTATGGTTAAGTGGCATGGCCTTATCCAATGAACAATAAACCAGAGTTCTTCTAAGCTGAACATTTTAATTGATGAAAATTAGGCTACACAAAATTTATATTATGTTGAACAATGGCAAAGTGTAGCATTTCAAACTGTCCTCATTTTGAAGGCACCCAGACAGATTTGCTGTGCAGCGAATCTTTTTTTCTAGTTTATTCCTTTCTTTCTTCTCTTTGCTAAGTTTGTGTGCAAACACAGACTTTTTTGTTTTCCTCAAATACTTTATTCTGTCTTTATTTAGATTTATATAGGTATATGTATATATATACAAATTGTATATCACATATATTTATTTATTTCCGTGTGAATTTTGTCCTCAGTTTTTCTCGGACACTATTGTTCCGAAAGGCACCAGACTTGGCACGGTAATCGACCTGGTAGTGAAATTACGCACCTGGCTTGGAAAAGTCGCCATGTTCATATTATGCAAATTAGGGTCATTTGAAATTTTAAAACTTGAATATCTTCAAAACTATTCAAGGTAGAGATACCATTCCCGTTTAATGCAGGAATGTGTACTAAAGGCGCATCCAATGGACCACAAACAAACGTTGTAGAATTTTATTTTATGCATTTGGGGCACTTGAAAAGTTTAAACGTTAAATATCTTCAAAACTATTAAAGATAGAAGTGTCATTCCAGCTTCAATATATGGGTTTGTGCTATAGGTGCATCCAATGAACCACATATAAAAGTTGCAGATTGTTGTTAGATATTGAATATTTTCAAAACTATTATACGCAAAGTGCCATTCCAACTTCAGTTCCTAGGTTTGTGTTTGTAGTCACATCCAACGAACCACAAACAAAATTTGTAGAATTATAATTTATGCTAGTCAGGGCACTTGAAAAGTTTAAATGTTGAATATCTTCGAAACTATTATAGGTAAAAGAGTCATTTCAACTTCAGTTGAAAGGTTTTTGTGTTAGTCACATCCAATGCACAACAAACAAAAGTTGTAGAATTATGATATATGCTAATTAGACGCACTTGAAAAGTTTGGATGTTGAATACCTTCAAACCCATTTAAGTGAGAATCACTGTTGACACCTTGATAATCTTCACAAGTATTTGCTATAGGCACATCCAAGTGACCACACCCAACAGTTGTAGAAATTCAATTAATGCAAATTACGAGAATACACAAAATTTAAATCTTGAATAACTCCAGAAATACTATGGATAAAGGAACCACTCCAACTTAAATTTATAGGCTTGTGCCACAGCACGGTTGTTGTGTCTCTTTTGAACAGTCCAATAAGAATTATTGTTGCAGGAGTTCAATGAATACTGATTAGACAATCTTTAAAAGTTTTCTAGGCACACAGACTGTCAATCAATCAAATCAAATTTCTGTAGTTTATCTATTTATTTTATTTATTTATTTATTTATTTATTTATTTATTTATTTATTTATTTATTTATTTATTTATTTATTTATTTATTTACTTTATATTTAATCAATTGAATAATTTATTTATCTATCTATCTATCTATCTATCTATCTATCTATCTATCTATCTATCTATCTATCTATCTATCTATTCATTTATTTGTGTGGGAATTTTCTCCTCAGTTTTTCTCGGACACTATTGTTCCGAACAGTACCAAAGTTGGCATGGTGATTGTCTAGTAGTGAAATGAAGCACCTGGCTAGAAAATAGTCACCATGTTGAAAATTATGCAAATTAGAGCTATTTTAAATGTTGAATATCTTCGAAACTATTAAAAGTATAGGTACCATTCCAACTTTAATCTATAGATTTGTGCTGTAGGCGCATCCAGTGAACCTCAAGCAAAAGTTGTAGAATTATAATATATGCCATTTAGTGGCACTTCCAAAGTTTAAATGTTGAATATCTTCAAAACTATTGTAGGTAAAGGTGACATTCTAAACTCAATTTATAGGTTTGTGCGGTAGGGGCATCCGATGAACTACAAACAAAAGTTGTAGAATTTTAATATATGCAAATCAGGAGCACTTGAAAAGTTTAAATATTGAATATCTGAAAAAATAGTATATGCAAAAGTGTCATTCCAATTTCATTATATATGTGCATCTAATGAACCACAAACCAAAAAATGTAGAATTATAATTTTTGAAAAACTTTTGCTGATAGAAGCGTCATTCCGACTTCCATTGATAGGTTGGTGGCATAGCTGCATCCAATGAAATTTAAACCAAAGTTGTAGCCTTCACATTTATGTAAATTAGTCAAAATTCGCCAAATTTAAATCTTTAATATTCAACTTCAAAATTGTTATAGATAGAGGTGCCATTCTGATTTAAGTTGACAGGCTAGTGAGATAGCTACATCCAATAAACCAGAAATTAAAGTTGTATCAGTTTGATTTATGCAAGTCGAGCAAATACACAAAATTTAAATCTTGATCAACTTCAGAACTGTTATGGATACAGGTACCATTCCAACTTCAAATACAGGTTTCTGACACAACTCAATAGTTTGTGTCTCATTTGAAGAGTTCAATAAAAATTGCTGTTGCAGGAGTAAAATAAATACTGAATAGGCAATACTTAAATGTTTTCTAGGCACAGACTGATTTTCTGACAAGCAAATCAAATTTCTCTTGTGTTACATTTCGCATTTTCTGCTCGGGTCTATCTGTACAGGATAAAGCTTCAAAAAGACAAATCTGGCAGAGCTAAGTAATTTATACTTAGCATGGAATTACATTAGTTCCTTTTTGTCTGTCAGCCTGGAAGGAGAGTATCGAACATTCATTGAAATAGTTTCGGTATATGTCTTGTCGCTAAACGTGGTGTCCATGGTTAAATTACCAGAGATTTGCAACAATTTGTCACGGGATGATCAAATGGACCTCGATATCAGGTTTGCCGCAAGCCTTTGAAGATGTATTATTGATCAGACAAACCAGTGCCGAACTAAATGAGTCCTGTTTATTTTATTGGTGCAACCGGCACCATTCCGATGACATGTTTAAAACGAGCTTCAAAATATATCCCAAATACTCGAATGTTATTATTGATATAATTGGACTTTGAAAGATTCCCTCGGGCGACATGCATGTCGACCTCTGATCATTAGGCCAAGCAAAGCATTGGCTTCGTCCATGTAAAGCGCTGGTTAAAGTGGCAAAGGATTGAAGTCTCTTAAACGCTGATTCCATGGTTAAGATGTCTGATAGATTAGCTTTATTATATATCGGGTTATGGTCCATCAACATTAACTCTATTTTCCTTCATATTATACAAAAATTTACAAATGAGCATTTGATGATGTATTTCCCATTGACAGGCTACGAAAAGCTAAATTGCGTTACGCATTAATTTAAACGGTACTCTTCAAGTAGATGTACCTGAAAAAGACTAATATAGTCCTGTGATTAATTGACCTCTGTACTGAATTTGGGTAGCGTAAATGATGGTTGTGCACGAGTGTATGTGTGTATAACTGACCTATTTTAAACTCGAGGGTCGGCAATATACTTTTGTGTTTAAAAAATGGACGTAATTCTTGACCGGTGATACTAAAACTTCACTACAGCAAGTCAAAATATCATTGGAACTAAAGTTAATGTCAAATGACTGATAGCATGCCCCATCTGTCTGCGGAGGAAGACATTGGAAGTTCTACAGTTGATTCCTTTAAACAAGCTACATACAATAGTCCCTCTTAGAAAAGGCCCCTTGGAATAGTCTCTAAAATTGGATAATCTGCCCGAAGACAAGGGCCCACAATGACATGAACGCGAAAATGAAAAAGCTTTAGATCTGACAAGTATTTCCTCTCAAGCCAAGCTGCCTCCTGCCTATGGGTCTGGAGTTATCATCCACAGACAAAATTAACCAAAGTAAAGTATTGAAGGCAAATGTTGCCCATACAGAATACTAACCATCCCTTGTCAAGGACCGTTGCCGTACGCAATATCAAAGTACTCGCTAAAGTGTCCTTGGGATATCATCTGGGAATAAATCTAGATCTTCAGACAAAGTAATTATCCCCCAGACAAAGAGACAAAGTTTGAAAAGTAATCCCTGTCTTTGAGACAAACTGATCGTCAATCGGTTTTGTCAAAATTTATATCTGTTCAAACTGTCCCTCATTCGTCTTGGAAAAATTGAAATTTACGTTTAAAAAACGTGGACTCTATGCACAGAGCCAATACAAAACGAGAAAAAAAAAGACTATTGACAATTTGAAATATTGTTACAGTTACCTATAAAAGGATCCTCTGACATCAGATGGCACAGAACAGAGGACCAATTGTTCATTTTCAGAATCTTCATAAATATGCCGTTTTAGTTAATATAGGATGACAACTTTACAAATTTGAGCTGGAACCCCAAGTGCGAGATTTCACAATTTGACTCCGAGCAGTCAAACAATCAAGACTGTTTGTTCATTATAGTTCAGCTGACATAAGATTTTCCTCGGTAACAACCAGTTCATGTTACCCTATAGATAAAACTACACGACAAGGTCATAAATACGCATTTATTCATAATCAACAGCGAAGGATCATCAGCAACCCAATCGACATTTTTAAAAAATCCCCTTATTTTTTTCTGAATGAATGTATTGCATTTTTTCACATACTGTGGTGTAATAATTTTTTCTTCCGACAAGGGACCCAGATCATTTGGCTTTCGCTAAAAGACCCCCCGGTGCAAAGTAAAAGATAAACGACCTGATGGTACTTCGTTCATGTACACTGATGCGCCATTTTTATTTTCTGATAATGACGGAAAAATCTGCAAGCGGTCAAGAAAACCATAGACTGTTTAATGTTGGAAGGTTGACATTTCACTTTGGCATCAAAGGGCTATCTTTGTTCTCTTATTATGTGAAAAATTATACAGGTACATGAACTGATCAAATGTTGTCACTACAGTTCCTGGGGCAAACAGGTCTCTTGTCACCGGTTGCAAAAAGAAAACAAGAGGACTACGACAGTCCTATGCTCAGCTGACCTTACACACATAGGCTGTGACTTTCCATTGCAATCCCCATTGACTCACATAGTAAACAACAGGGAATGCATGCATTCTCCGGCAGGTACCCGAATATAAAACTTCATTGAAAATATGATGGATCCAGCGTATCCCCACCTAGTAAACAGTTTTGATTAACCCTCCTGAAAGTTACATTATCATTTCTACAGATTCAGGTCAGTGCAGTTTTTGGAGAAGTCAAAAGCATGGAAAGCACACGAAAATTCATACAAAAATAGGAGAAAATCGCAGTGCCACGTGTTGAACAATTTAAAGTCTAAGGGTCCCCAGAAGTTTTCCAATGCAATTTCGATGTAATTGGCCACCCGGGTTCGGAGAAAAAGTCTTTTGAAGATTTTGCCAAAAATCACGAGCGTAACCATTTTGTAAAGATCAAAGGTACGTTGCTATCAAGTTTGAAGTGGATCTGGCTTGCGGTTTTGGAGAAAAAGTCGACAATGTGTCAATTTTAGTGTGTTATGTGACAGACTCCATTTTGATTGTTTTACAGGAACACACACAGGTACGCGCATGTATAGGTATAGAGGCCTACATATGAGATTTTACTTTCTTGAAAACCATATATATATATATATATATATATATATATATATATATATATATATATATATATATATATATATATATATATATATATATATATATATATATATATATATATATATTGCTATATACTTGTTTTGCTTTGTTTTAACGTAAAGAGTAGAATGCCGACACTTGCAGAATCAATTTCCACACTGGACGCAGATTGACAGCCAGTGTGAAATGTTATTTCTACATTAAAATGTATTATAAACAGCACTTGCATAAATTGTAGTTGGTTGCACTCGCAGAATTTGCAAAGATACTTAATTGTTGTGATTAACCCCTTAAGACCAAACTGGCTACCTAACTGCAAACAGCCATGTTTTAGAATATCACTGGATCATTGAACATTACACTCATTGCATTGGCTGTTTCACGAATGACCAGGACAAGTACATTGTGGTAAAGGGGGGGGGGTTTGGTTTTCCGTACGGAGTATTTTTATTTGCCGTACTTGCGTAATGGAAGAAACAGAGATGTCTTAACAGTTGAATACATACA
Organism: Hermodice carunculata; assembly: GCA_964020975.1. Classification (NCBI taxonomy): domain Eukaryota; kingdom Metazoa; phylum Annelida; class Polychaeta; order Eunicida; family Amphinomidae; genus Hermodice; species Hermodice carunculata. Next base: position 85,212,731 of record OZ026613.1, on the reverse strand, counting down.
CCACTTTTTGTATACTTCTTTATTTTTGAAGAGCAAAAGCTATATTCTGCAAAATCTAAAGTCACAATTTTGGTATTTGTAAATTGGTCAATAAAGCAACATTTTCCTCCAAATTAACGAAAAGTTGAACCTTTTTGTTGTTGTAAATTTCAGAGTGTCTTGATATTAGAAGGAAAAGAGAGTTAAGTGCATCTCCATAGGATCCCTATAGATCACTTTTGTTTCTGATGAGCACCCTCAAAAGAATGCAATAGTGAATCTGGGGGATGCTTAGGAGGCAAAAGTAAATTTTTTCAGCATTACTTTAGCAGGATAAATTTGACACCTGGAGAAATTTGCCGTATCAAAGGGTTGAAAGAAAATGGCAAAAATCAACATTATGGTACCAGCACAAATGTCAGACCTACAGGAAATGGTAAACAGCCCTACTGTACCGTAACCAATGCCAGGTCTTCATCAAATGGTACACATCATTACCGAGCCATGATCAACGTCACGCCCGCGTGGAATGGCAAACGTCAGTGCTATTGGAGCAGCACCAATGGCAGAGTTGATTGATTATATTCAGGGCTTTTTTTTGTTTTGTTTAATTTTTTTTCTTTTTTTTTTTTTGTGATCTATTCCTCCTTAAAGTTCACCTCTCATCTTTGGCAGCCCCAGAAAGCAAGAATGTGTCAACACCTCACCTGTGATTAAAGAAAATGCCATGTATAAAGGCCGTCTGGTATTAAGTTACTTCATCACTTACACTCTCTTCACATGCCATCTGGGCATTTGCAAACTGCTTCTGTAGTGCTAAAAAGCGTAGCTGAAGTATCAACTTTGGTAACGGCTGCATTCAGTGCCAGTTCTTGCCACTCTGTCCAGGTTATGGACACTAGGTATCATCACTGACCAATACATCTCTCTAGCGACTGAACAGAAAACTCAAGGAGGTCGGAAGAACTGGAAATGAAGAACACCATGAACAAAAAAGGGAAAGACAATTTGCTGAACTCGGTTTTTCAGTCCTTTTAATTGCATTACCAAGTCTAGTACATACATTATGGAAATGTTCCAATTGCATGGTCTTGTCATCCCATCAGTTTTAATACACTGGATGATATGCAAATTGATCACCAGCTGATTTGAATAAAGTATACATACACCCAGGAATATAGTGTGCACAATGTATGGTTTGTCTTCATTACCTTTTTACCATATACATTAAAATGCTACAATTTGCAGCAAGCGGTATTTCTCAGAGACCAAGGACACGGGCTACCTTAGAATTCTCAGGATTACATCTTGTTATACTTCATTTAAATGACTGCCACAATTTCACAGAAATATAGATTTATTGGCTGCAGGCAAAGCCCTTAAATGCAAATCATTCTGCATCAAAGTACAGCAAGCTGATGCCCAATGGTCTCCTACCAAACATACCCATTTTTTCAATTTTCAAAAAGAAGCATGAAAGTCATCAGAGCTAAGCTATTCATGATTTTATATGACCAGTGACACCAGTCTTGTTTATGGCACATCAATTTTTCTAGCTTGATGAGCTTCATTTCCATATAAATTGTACAACAAACAATTCATCTACTGTAATTCAATTTATTTTCACACTAATTTTTGGCATTTCTTGCATTCCTGGTAAATTTGTGAATTTCAAAGTACACTCAAAATTCTGAGACAGTAGGTTCCCCCAAAACACTACCAAAATGAGACAGTTTTGTTCAAGAAGTATATGCACTTCAGTGCCTGGTATCTGTAATGGAACTTACTTGAAAATTTTGAAAAAAAATGTAAACAAAAATTTAAGACTTTAGGAATAGCCAATTAAAATGTGAAAATAAGCAAGTTACAGTATCTGTCAGTATTCCTGTATAGCCCTGCTATGGCCCTGCACATACAACACAACTGCTATAACATACTGTCCCATTTAAGTGCCCCTGTCTTTTCATGATTTAAAATATTCTCAATCAAAGCTAAATATGCTTTACCACCACTCGCATGTTTGTTTACCCATAACATTTCAAATATAGATTTATAATTGGGGCTCCCACATTGGCTTAAATTTCCCAAGTGTCCCAGAAGCTTCAATGGAATAATATGATACTTATATTTATATATACATGTATATATATATATTTTCTTACTTTGCAAAAAAGATTTAGTTTAAGTTCAGTCCTATCAAAATATTAAATCTCACAATCATCAACACTTATCATTGACTAAATAAAATCTCATCCTGTCAACAACTATAGGCCAGTAACCAATGCACATTGGTCACACTTTAAAAATTAATTAAATCAACATAAATTATAATCCTCAGCAAGCCAAGCAATTACACTGTAAAGACATTGTGACATGCCACAGAAGTGTAATATGTCCCCATTACATGCTAATTGGAATATACATGTATCGTCTGCTGAACTCCGAAAATCATGTGATGCTGCACGGGTTTATGTTATTTTTTGTCAATCATCAGAGCTCATAGCCTGCAAAATAAGCACAGGTCTCCACTGAAAGGTCACTTTGTGTAAGTAAATCCTGCAAAAGCAATCTATTGCCTGCATATTGCCATGAATATATGAAACTAATTTATATTAATTTGTAAAGATTAACGTGGGGTTGCACCACACTTCTCAGTTTCAAGTCCACATACACAAGAGCAGTGGCACATTGGAAATGGTCGTCCTTTATCTTTGAAGATTATTTTCTTCAGCGAGGGACAGTACTGAACTGAGACTATTTAATACATGTACATTGTAATACGTGTACATTGTTGTGCTGTCCCAATCAAAAAAGTATCTTGGAGTCAGCTACTATAAATGATAGTTTCCATCCAATCAAGGAGAAAAAATTGACATTTTATTGAGAAATGTAAGCGAATACTCTGAGACATACATGTATACTGTCGTTTAACCTAATTTAACCAATAAAAAACACTCTACTTAATGTGTTATCAGTATCACGAATCACAAATACAATGAATTTACTTATATCATATGAAAACATCCCCTCAATTAGCCAATTATATGTACTTTCCTGTAACGGGACAAATGATTATTAATAAGGTCTTTGAAACCTGGACATGAAATGACGTATATTCCATTGGCATATCATACATACATGTAGGTCTTGCTTACAGAGTGACTTAGAGCTATGGGTCATACTGACTAGCTGTTTAAGGAACACAGGATTGCAAGGGTGTAAGTAAATAAAAATTACTAATGCCATCACCTGCATCTGGCAATCAAACTGCCACCTTCTTTGGTGAATAAAAGGCAGGTCATTTAACAACAATTATTTGCATATCAAAAATAAATCTTGAAACCACATAAATGCCATCTTATTTATCTTACCATACTCATATTGAGTTGCTGATTAGGAGATGACCTTTTTGTTATGAACAACTGACCCAGTGCATGAGATTTCAGTCTTGTCATGCACATGGTACATACAGTGGTCCCCCTCTTATAAGGCCACCCCAAATACAGCCAAAAAGTGGCCTTATAAGAGGGGTGGCCTCTCTTGAGGGGGGAGGATATAATGGAAATACCATACTTTCTGCACAAGAATGCTGGCCTTTCAAGAGGGGTGGCCTCTGGTGAGAGGTGCCTTATAAGAAGGGAACCTCTGTATATGCAAAATTTAGCATGGTGCTTTTTTCCCACTATCTCTTTCTTTCTTTGGTACATATATATAAACGCTGATACTATATACACCAGGTATCAGTGTATTACCTATTATTTATTCACAGGTCCATATTAATATAACTTGCCATTTGAAGCTCTGTCAATGAAACACATTCTGGTGATGGATATGAGAGACTGACAGTTAACAGTATCTGCAGTACAACCTACTCCAGTGAACATTCGGGCTGGAGTGGCTCCCTGTCAACAGGGTGTCATTGTACACAGGTTTTACTGTACCATGTAATATGACCACACATTATTCATCCTTGACAACCATCAACCTGTGTTTATCTGAGTGAAAGCGATCAGAAATCAAATGTTCACAAGAAACACTCATGTGTTTAATTTTGGCTCAGACCCCGGATCCATGAAAATAAAGCTGACTTTATACTGAAACCTCCCAGCAAATGAAATATCCAAAATTTTATTCTGTACTATCCTGCAATATGAATACATGACTCTCATATCCATGTATGATTTAATATGGCATTGATGTTGATGTCCAAAAATAATCTTTTGCTCTCAGTTTAATACCAAAAAATCAAAACTGCAGAAAGAAATGATATTTTCCAACTGCAAGTTTGTGCATATTTTGACATTTTTGGGTTATATTTATTTTGTCTAATAGAAAACTTGAATGATTTTGTCTAATAGAAAATTAAACAGACATTTACCTCCTTTCCCCCCTAACTTAAACAGATCATTTATCCCACATTGGTGCTTTGATGGCTTCCCTAATGCCAGCACATGGTAAAACGTGGCATTGCAGTCCACCACTCATCATTTTGAACATATCATATGAACGTACATGTATATCTATGTATTAGAAACCTGAAGTCCATTGTTGTATGCCCACCCCCACCCCCACCCCCCACTCGCGCACGCTGAAGCTCGAACAGAGATTTGGTGTCTTCTTTAAATACTTTTCATACTTATCAATACATGATACACAAGTATATGGGTTCCAGATGTATAAAATCACTCAGAACTTGTTTTGTTAATCAGTTAAAATTTGTCGAAACTAAGAGTTCACGTTGATCCACACGAGACGGTGAGTCTGAGAAGCTGTGAATATCCTTAAACAGCCTAGACAGACATATCACTGTGGCAATCTTCCCTACAGTATTTACATCAGTTTTCAATTAAGAAATGGGGACAAGCCCTTAATAACTGTAATTAATTAACAGCCACTCTCACTAATCACAGACACAGTGAGGCCCTTGTCTTGGATGCCCACTCCTATAAAAAGACCACCTAATTGGGATAATGTTTCATTGCCTTTTTAAATACCACCACTGAATCATTATAGCATCTTCAAGACAACCCTTTGGGTCCCAACATCACCATACAATCATAAACCTTATATTCCAAGACAACCCTTTGGGTCCCAACACCACCGTACAAGCTTATACCTTATATTCCAAGACAACCCTTTGGGTCCCAACACCACCATACAAGCTTATACCTTATATTCCAAGACAACCCTTTGGGTCCCAACACCACCGTACCAGCATATACTTTGTATCACTCCCACTAAAACTTATCGTGACCAGTAATGGTCTAACATGGCATGTTAACCTTTTCCTTTTTTCCATCAAGAATGACATAGGCTAGGTGACTGGGGCCGAAGGTTGCTGGTTCGTGACCCGTGGTCACAAAGCATAATAAGTGATAAATCAACAGTTTTATTCCGCATGCCTTGGGTGCAATAGACCCAGAGAGGCCCAATGAAAGCTGTTGACTCAGTCCCCTGGCGTGAACATGATCCTTACCAATACACGGTACAGTCAACCCTGCCACAATAGACCACGTATACAAGGCACATCTCAAAGTTATATATCAGAAAATGTGGTCTTCTATAACAAGGTGTCACCTTTATCCACATAAAACGAGATTCATGCATGATAACCATGGTCTCTCATGCCAGGTGGTCAGTAAAGACAGGTTTTATGGTACAATTGATATACATTCAAACCACAAACGAGTTACCTGCTTTCCACACCTGCACCATAATAGGTCTGCACAATCACATTTTCATAATTGCTATTTTCAGTGAAATTCTTTATTGAAATTATACTGAATCACCAAAATGTTGCTGCCAATCTCATAAAGTGAACCACACTTTGTTAGCCTATGGTCCAGTTCCTTAGAATCAAATCACATCACAAATGTTCTAAAATTATACTTTTCTTCAGTTTTACACTTTCAATAAACACACTCTTAGGTGTTTATTGAGAAGCAAACTTATATTCACATATATAATATCACTTGACCTTGAGCATATCCTGATCAACTTCACGAACTTATGTTTCATTTGGTCTTGAAAGTATCCTGATAATTTTTAAAACCTATATACCTTTCAGGGCCATCACATCTACCTCATGGAGTAAAATACCACTCTGAGTGGCTTTGCATTGAGCTAAAATAAAATTGCCAATTTCAAAGTCTTGGTTAGCACTATTCCTTAGCTAAATGATAAAAATGGAGTGATTTGGCTGAAATAATTTTTTTTTCAAGTTTTAGCCCAACTGGCAAAGTATATTTCAGAATTGTGTACACTTTTGATACACAGATTCACTGTGCAGTGGTACCTGCTGTATGCAACCTCTGCTGTGAGCAGCTGCATTGCTTTTTGTGGTCACTAGGCTCGGAAATAGGAGTCAATTTCTTTGTAAAATTCAACTGTTGTGACCGGTCACCTGCTGTATGTGGCCACTTTTTCTTGGCAGAAGGGATGGCCACATACAGCAGGTACCACTGTAATTTACTTCATTATTCAGATTTGTCAACCAGAATTTTAAAATGTAGAAATTTGCTTCCAGTTTTGGCTGAAATAATAAGAGAGAGCTTAATGAAACTTTAACCAAACTGACTACAGTAGTAAAATTCCTGGCGTCAGCCCAAAGAGTTCCTCTCACTCTTCACTTACATGCAATATTTTACATGGTATACCATCTGGAAATCGCCCCTTTGGCCACCTATGTTTCACAAGTAGTTTCAAGCTCAGCTTAATTAGAGGCAGCCCATAACCGAGTAATAAACAATGAAAATCTTGAGGCTATAATTCAGTCTGAGACTAAATGCAATTTTAAAAACCATTTTGAATCTCTTGATCATGTTCTTCACAAGTGTATTGCACTAAAGTTTATACAGAGACAGTTGGACTGTGAAGCGAGAGCACTTTTCCCATAGATACAGATATGTGGGGCCCTGTATAGCTGGCTTTGGCCAGGGTTATAACCTATGTTCATAGCCCAACAGAATATAATAGCTATACAACCCTTTAAGTACACGATGTCCTGGTTTTTATTTTTCTGTTCCAATTCACCATCACTGCACATGCAACAGTGTAATTCTCTTAAATCCAATCTTTTGATATATATATTTCACATTATATAAAATTTGCATCCCAATTGTAAATAATTAAAGCACTAAAAATGGTATAACAAATTCAAAGCCACTAAAACGTGGTTTGCTCTAAATGTTCTTAACATTTAATCACACAATTTGCCTGATTATACAAATCCTATATCCAAAGGTTTACACACCAGTCAGACGTATATTCCTCAACATCCCTCCTCAAACTAAAGTTAACAGCTTGCATATCCCCTTCATGATTATTTTTAACCAGTGCATAAGACTTAAAAAGTGCACACTATAACTATGGAACGCATGATGTCCATTGACCCTCAAGGTCTCAATGAAAATATACCGACATGCAACTTTTTCCCACTCAAAATTACAAGCATTGATCTCATGCCCCAAATGTTACCAGCTCCTTTCTTTCATCCACAATGATGCAGGTCAGAGGTCAATAGCTTACCCCAGTGTGTACCACAGAAAATGTTCAAAATGTCTCCAGATGTGTTAATTTACTGCTAAATATTATCATGTACTCTATCGCACCACACAAATTTCAACATGATGAATAAATGTCATAAAGGCTGCAAAATCCATCTTAACACCAAGTCTGTTAAGCATGTTAGGAAAGCGTAAGACTCATGGACATCAACAATATGTCACAGGCTTTATATTTATCTCAACAGATTTTTGTGAACTTGCCTCAAGGGATATACATTTTGTGCAATCTGTGATGTAACACCATCTCAAATTGATTTTATGAACGATATATATAACAACGTAAATGCTTCCCTGGGCAGACATTAATGGTATAAAGTAATGAATCTTAAGGTCTTCTTGTCATAAAAACTAGATTTGAATGAATATCTTGTTGTCATGGAGACAAGATTTGGAAGGTGCCTTAACTCAGGAAGAAGACTATTGCATGGTCTTATCTGGGAGAATATAGTAAAACCATGGTTCTGTGTGTGCAATGATATAAATGTGTCCAATTTCCTTCATTATCACATTGGACACTTGGATTATTACTCCAGTCACAACCATGATTAAACTATATCAATTGAACATGTACTGGTGTGTCAATAAAACATACATTGTATATATGACACATGCTTTTACCATCTGCAATGCACCTTTCAGAAAGTACTGACTTTCAAGAAAAAAAACATTGTTGCTAATACATTCAAGCAACAGCAGAAACATTACTGCAGGTGATATTGAAAGCATGGTACATTACTGTAATGCATCTTTTCTGGCACCAAGTGGACGTTTTCTTCAAATGGCCAATATGCAATCCTTGGTTCACACATAATAGTTCCATGTCTCTCTCCAGGTAGCAGCACTAGCTAGACAGTCACTCATAGTTAACACACTCAACACCAGATGGCACTTCAATGAAATACCATAACAATTATAATTCTGATTTTAGGCTGGTGCCACCCTGCCAAAGTTGATTCTTAATTGCTCAAAGAACAAGAATGTCAGAACGGTTTGTGGTCCTAATCTTACAAAGGCTGGCAAAAAACCCTGAAAGTAAAAAAATGACAAGGAAAATATACAAAGTGTCTTCACAAGCAGTCGCAATAAAGTGATAAACATATTTTAACACCAACTGTACAAGTGGTTCAGTACACATTCAAGCTAAAATATCATTTTACATGGACTACAAAAATTTCCATCCATCACATAAAAGGGAGAAATACATTATATAGATATATCATATGCAAGAGGTACATATACATTTGTCACAGCAAAAAAAAAAAATGTATGGTACATGTGTAAAATTACTGAAAAGCATGATCAAATGGACTGTATTGACCAGTAAAAACTGAAACAGACATTTTGATATTTTCTGGGGTCTCCAGAGGACACAGTTTCATGTATGATAGTTTCATTGTACTTACATATTTATGTCAAGAGTTATATAGTGCTCCTCTTTAGAGACCACCATCTCACTATTAATATTTTAAACATGGCAGGTTTGTTTTGAGCACAATATCCTTGAACTTACCTTGAAAAATCCAAAAGGTCCTACTTTTGCTATATCTTTGGCACAGTCTAATAATCCCTGAAAAAAGGAATGAATTTAAATGAAAAAATTGATTAGAAAATGCACACAAAGAGCAAAAGAAACTTTGAAAAGAAAAAAAAAAGTCCCCAAAACAGTCCCAAATGAACCTCAAAGTGAAAAGAAATGTACAAGAGAGTGACTTGCTGTCAAAGATGGTAGGTGGTACAGATCCCTCACTTTCTCTTTTCACCACAAGTTTCTTATTTTGCCACACTGGCATTTTCTGGATGAAGCTGAAATTGTTTTCATAAGTATCCCTTTAGCATGAAAGGTAGATATTGTCCTTTCTTTTTGTTCTGGTCTCTCTTGGTGGGCAGAGGAGAGTTAGGAGTATAGACCACAGAGATGTCAGCTCAATGTAGGAAATACTTACTGCATACTGGCCGGGAGCGGCATTCATCACTCTGGTCTTCATAACATCTACAGGCTGAGTCATAGCTGTGGCTATGGCACCCTAAACAACAAAACAAACACACTGACATGCAAGTCTGGCTCTCAGTGTTTTGACAACCAAATATCTGGGGCTGGCATCATGTTGTATCCAGAGAGACTGAACACAAATCAAGCCAGTAATTGACATTGTAAAAGCCTATTCTTCACAGTTTTCAATTTTGTTTATGAGGCTAAAAAAAATGTTAAAAGATTACCAAGACAGAATTACAAACTGTCATGGAGCACTTACAAGTCAACTCATTGCACCCTAATGATGCTTTTTCCCACCAATATCTAAATGTCTTCTGCTGATTGTATTTTACTAATTTAGGGATTATTTTTTAAAATTTTCGATGGAATTTGCATTGAAGATCATTCCAAATTATATGCCCATGGTCAACAGCTTTCCTTGGTATGCTCTGGGCACACTGCGCCCAGAGCATACCAAGGAAAGCTGTTGACTCGGTCTTCTATCAGCAATGGAATGAGTTAAAATCACTTCCAGACCCTCAAAAAGATGCACAGGAGATTTTTCTCAGGCTGTGCACTATTCATGTATCCTCAGCAGTGTTACATATGGCCACCCGCCTGAAGATCTAGAGACTATTTTTTGGGTGTACATGTACAGTGAAACCTGTCTTCAAAGACCACCCATGGAGATGAATAAACGATGGTCTCTCAAGACAGGGGACCAGTCTGTCCTTGGAGGTATAAATAACATGACATTGAAAATACAGAACAAAGTATCTTCAAAAAGTGGTCTTCCAAGGCAAGTTGTCTCTCATTGGAGTGGTCTCATAAGACAGAGGCCACTGTATTCAACCAAGTTAAAAGAACATCTCCAGTCTCGTCCCACCACAGAGCAGTGACTAGGCATGGACACATGGTTGGACACACAATTGTAATGAATATGTAAAGTCTAGTGACACTATATTTATTGCAAAGCATTATCATGAAAATATGCACTTTGACATTCTTCAGTCTCAAACCCTAATATACAGATCTGCATGTATGGACATGTATGTAGCTCTTCTGCAGAAAAATACATGTATTGCAGTCCTGTGAGTCTGGTCTATCTCAGTTTCTCACGGGGGACATTGTTGCCTGGTCATGGCTGTTTTATAGATAATATCAAGGTCATATTTACACATATAATAAACAGCTTAACTTCCAAGGATGTGGTCTCCCATAAACTTGTTCACATACATAGGGAGTCAACATCAGACAGAATGACCTTTGACCTTGAAGGTTACACATACACATTTATATGAACAGGAGCAACAGTGCCACATCTTCCATGTAGTTCTGAACCAAACAAAAATAAAAAACAAAAACAAAAACAAAAGTACAATCCAATCTCTCTATGCTCCTTAGCAAAAGCCAGTCTCTGTCTATGTCCAAACATATGACCCAATTAATCAATCTGAGAGCTTGATGCAAACATTTTTCAAGGCTTCAACAGCCAAATGAATTCAGAAATGGGTCATCAGTCAGAAACCATCAAACGTGTTTCACAGCTTTATATTCCTGGACACATTTTTTTTTTGTGATGATAGCTGCTTGCTTGTACCTCACACTTGGTACAGACAACCCACTTGAATTCACACAATGTATGAATATGCAATAATAGCAACTCAATAAATGATGTAACTCAAGTTCTTCCTAACAATGGCAAGACTCAGGGAACTTATGTAAACTACTATATGCACTAAAATACAGAAAAAACTGCAAAACCTAAATTTCAACTTACCCCCAAGAAAAGAGTTCCATGCATTTTCATGAATCTTTTCTGACAGGGGAGACCAAATCATTGTGACTACCCAAAAGTTGAAGCACAGAATGACTGCTTTTAATTTGAACTCGCATGAAGGTTTCACCAATCAACTTGATCCAGTGTATGCATTAAGAAAAGAACCAATCAAATCGCATTCTAAAACTGATTGTTTTCACTTAAATTGAAACCCTATGTTGTTACACAACTGGCTCAGTCACAGACCAAACACACAAACAAAATACTTCCAGTGTGATTGTTAACATGTACCCAAACATTGATAAAATGATATTAAATGGTGAATTAAAATAGTTGTTAACCCTTTAGAGTAACTATACATGTATGTGGGCTTTTTTACTTTTTCTATTAATATCCTGGCTGTAGATCAAGTCCATCAAAGCTAGAGAGCAGTCCATGGAACTCTACACCTAATATCATGAATTTTCAAGAAATGCATGTGCTGAGGGAATGTTAACCATTTAACTCCAACCACCTTTGATAACACATCTACCCAGACACAATTTGTGACACAGTCACAGGCCTCTCAGTAGCAGCTTTGAATGTTACATGCATCCCTAACTTCATCTTTACTGTTAGATATAGAAATGCATTGCTAACAAATTGTCATACAAGCAATTGTTGTGGGTCACGCCCCTTCAATTCCAGTGTGTCATATCACACTGTAAAATGATCTGGTATAGTAAATGTCATACTATTTTGAAATTCCCATTCTACAGATTTTTGCTTGAGTCTGACTGAATCTGTAGCCTTTCCTAATTATTACTTCAGTTTTTCATAATGCATCTTTTGTCATTATCATTAGAAAAACAATGGCATTGCATTGGAACAATTTCTTTGTTGAATGTTGTTTTGTTCTTTAAGATATGTGGCACTCTAGTAGAAAATATCTACATGTACTACAGTGCCACATGTTGCCTATTTCTAATACTAAAAAAAGGAAAGAAGCTTGGGAGAATTCATGTTTTTGCACTTTGAAATGTCCAATATTAACTTCTAGTGTTTCAACAAAGGGGGATATAAATCAAAGTAGGGAGATATAAATGAAAGCAGGGAATTTCATTTCTATAGTATATATATATATATATATATATATATATATATATATATATATATATATATATATATATATATATATATATAGCAAAAGATGTTGACAAGGCCACAGGGCATGTGACATGCTTGATCGGCTGACATTTGGAGCATTAATATTGTTATTATACTCTTTGAACTGGTCTGACATTCAGCTAAGCCTTCATTATGAAAAATTGGTATCATTATCTAAAAATGCCCAGTCTTCTCTTAGCACTCACTAATGCCTAATGCATATCTGCTGGTATCAGAATCAATGTGTAAAAACTTTTTGTTGCATTCCTGATTAAAACCATCCAGGACACATCTAGACCAAAACAATGACATACACAACAACCCAGTGACAGTAAGCATGTGTATTCGATGCACGGCATTGCCATACAAAATACAAATTATATACATGTACACATGTAGTTCCCATATTCATCATTATTATTAAATATACACTCTCTAGCAAGACTGCACCACTCCTATCTCCATGTAAAAAAAAAAAGAAAAAAAAGAAAAGAAAAAAAAAAAAAAGATTAATATCACTGATGAATATATACATTATGGGTATTTATATGCAAAACCAACAAAAACAAAAAATCATTACTACTAAAAGAATACATAATGGAAATTTCCATGCCCAATTCTTGCCTTCATCCTTTTTTTTTCATATTCTTTCTTCTTTTTTTTTTCCAAAAGAAGGAGTAGCTGTGTGTTGAATAGCATGAATACAATAACAGGGTCCTTGCTTCTTCATCACACAAATTACACAAATTTGCAAGTTTTTACCAGAGCAAACGTGTTTTGAAACAACCACATGAAATCTACATTTTCAGCATGCTTAACAGTTCGGTACACCAGGTCTCTGCAGGGAAGACAAGTGAAAGCCAATACACCAGGTAATCCTCAGAATTTTAACATTACATGTCAACTTTAGTTACAGAAGTAGCAGCCACACAAGACTGCAAAATGTGATCTTACACTGTTATTGCTCTTAAAATACAGGTAGACTGATAACAAAAGTTTAATCAAGGGTCTTCAATGAGCATTTTTTTATGACATCCAGTGTCTCACAGCAGGTGGTCTTCATTGTAGGTACAACTGTAATGTCTTCATACAGCAGGTACCACTGTAGTATCATTATAGCAAGTATGACTGCAATGTCTTTATAGCACGTATGACTATTGTCTTTACAGCAGGTATGACTGTCATGCATGCCTTTGAGGTAGATATGACTCGTTTTTACAGTAGGTACCACTGTAATACTACAGCAGGTATGACTGTAATGCTCTTATAGTGGGTATAGTATAAAAAGTATAGTATAGACACATTTGTTTTACATGGACGTGAAAGAAGTCAAGTATTGACTTACTGAGTCATTCTCCATGGCACAGATGTTGGTGTATACTTCCTACCTTGTCTGTGGTGGAGGAAACCGAAGAACTCGGAGAAAACCACCGTGCACGGTTAAAGTGGTAGGAACTTTTTCCACATGCTGCCCAGGACAAGAATCAAACCCGGGTCGCAGAGGTGAAAGGCGAGCATCTTACCGCTCAGCCAACTCTGCACCCTAGCCAACCGTGCACCCTATGCGTATCGTTTTTATAGCAGATACCTCTTATATCATAATAGCAAGTATGACTGTAATGCCTTTATAGCAGGTATGACTGTAAACTTTTTACTGCAGGTACAACAGTAATACCAAGAGTAGTGACGTAGGTACTTACCGCTGTAAAACTTGCACTGAAATGAGCTATAATGTTATCCTGGAAAATTCCGGTTTGTAGGAGTAACTGTTTGACTTGATCATACATTGACAACTGCAACATAAAAAAGAGAAAAATCTATCACCTATGTTTAGAAATTGATTATCATAAAACAGTACAGATATGCAATGCCTCCCCCCCCTAATATGCTAATATACACAGTGCTGTGAAACAACAAGTGTAATCACAGACGCTGATCAGATAACATTCAGTGCCACCAGGTTTTAACCCCATGCTCAGGGCCAGAATTTCCATTCTCTTAACGATTCTCCTAAACTTGTTTTTGTTTAAAAAGAAAACTCTCTCTCTCTCTCTCTCTCTCTCATCCTCTCGTCTCTCTCTCCTCTCTCGTCTCTCTTCTCTCTCTCTCTCTCTCTCTCTCTCTCTCTCTCGTCTCTCTCCTCTCTCTCTCTCTCTCTCTCTCTCTCTCTCTCTCTCTCTTCTCTCTCTCTCTCTCTCTCTCTCTCTCTCTCTCTCCTCATCTCTCCTCTCTCTCTCTCTCTCTCTCTCTCTCTCTCCTCTCTCTCTCTCTCTCTCTCTCTCTCTCTCTCTCTCTCTCCTCTCTCTCTCTCTCTCTCTCACACACAATTATTCTACCGGAACTTCATATATAGGTTTAACACAAAAACATCTAATTGTACAATTTTTAATGTTTTTTATTGTTGTGTATTTGGAAACATATTTGAAACTTTCTAGTTGAGGAAAACACCAAAACTGCATTTCTAATTTTGTAGTTGTACAATAAAAGTTGTACAATCAAATTTTGACACTGTTTTTGATATTACACATTTGGAATAATATTCATGTATGAGACTTTACACTTCAAGAGAACACTAAAATGCATTTCTAATATTGCAGTTGTACATAATTATAGAATTTCATTATATGTATTTAACTCATTCCATACCAGTCCCTGATATTTCTGTATATTTACCAAGATTTAAGACAACAATTGCATGTTTAAATTCTTCATGAAAAGAGCTTTCATTCAAGTACCAACATGCCTATAGTCTTAAGTCAGTGGTTCTGGCACTGCCTGGCAAGTCATGCTGTAGCTGCCAGCAGGGCAGCTGTAGCATGACTTCCAGGCAGTGCCAGAACCACTGACCAAGGCCTGTCACCATAGTATGGAATGAGTTAAGCTATGGAATAAATTATATTCCCAAAAGTTGGATCAAGGATGTATATGTATGATATTCCACATTATAAGTAGTCTGCCAACCACAACCAATTTGGTGACTTTCAAATTTAAAAATTGGCAAATCCCAAATGCGGATTTACTGGATCCATATTAAGATACACCCCCTTTAAAAATGATACACAAACCTGGCCAATTGTGACAAGGACTGCCCTAGAACTAGCCATAGTAGCACCAGAGAATAGCTTGGTAAACCCCTCGTCTCTCATTACCCGATACAGGCCATCGATTGCATGTTTGTAGCTGTCAATTATAAAGACATAATCATATAGAATGCCTAAGGAAAAAATGAAAGAAGAGAAACATGTCCCTAACAATCAAGTGAAATTACAACCATAACACACAATAACCAAGTACATTTACCTTAATATGAGCACATTTTAACCACTGTGCACAACGGTCAGACTGTTTTACAAGCAAAAAATAAATTAGAAGCTACATAAACTCAAACCTGTGATTGTGTTGTTTTTATTTCATAAAAAAAATTATGATTCATAAGCCAAATCTGTATCTCAGCCCCACCCAGCCACAGACTGACTGAGGTCAGAGATTATTCAGCACAGCAAGGTTTCCTTCCCCATTCAACCTGTTAAGTTACCTTGGCAACCAGAATCAAACTTCTCATTTTTATCACTTTCTTGGACTAGTTTCATGGGTATATTAGAACAGCATCACCTATATGATGGTAAACACCAGCAAACTTCTTAATAAATGAAGTTATCATCTGTGACAATTCTTTTCAAAGCTTTATGTTTTCCCTCTATACATTTCTATGTTAACCCTTTCCCCTTTAAACCGGCCAACATCGACTGGTGGTCAAATTTCGTCTGCTTCAGTGTCTTCAACTAATTTCAACAGTTATGAAAAACAATTTGACTGAGAAATGTACATGAGACTTATCAAGATCACATGCCCCAGGTCAACAGCTTTCCTTGGCATGGGTTGGGCACTTAGTGCCCAACCCATGCCAAGGAAAGCTGTTGAATCAGTCTTAATTCAAGGGGGAAAGGGTTAAAGTGCATGGATTTTATGGCCTGTGACCTAATTAAAGAAACATACCTTAGCATGCTCAGCTGAGATCACAATTTGGCTTTATTAGAATAAAATGAAATTGGCATAACATTTTTAACATGGAGAATCAATCAGATGTAACTGTATCCACTATAAAGCCTGAACAAACAAAGTAATGATCATTGCTGGCAGGACATGTAGACTCTCCCTGATGAGACCACCCATGGAACAAGACAAAGTAGGTCTTAATAGACAAGTGGCCCTAACACAAAATCCAAATTATATATAAAGAAAACAGTACAGTAAAAATGTGTTGGCTATACGGGAGTGGCCTCTTTATACAGTGCATGGTCTTAAAAGGGAAACAGTGGTGCTTTTGGGGCTCAAGCAACAAAAGAGCCTGTAGACATTTAATAGCATATATCTGTATGTATGTCCACAACGCATGAGAAAAACTACTGACCACAGTTACTCAGATGAAGTAACACCCATGAAATAAATACAAGACACAGCTGATGTGATAACTCAATACTGTCAAGCTGCCAGGAAGCTATATACATGTATAATGATAGCAGTTGTGCTGGGACATGTTATGTAACCATTCAAGTACAGTGTCTGCCGCTGTGACCCAAAGCCTGTGGACAGCTCAATGTGTGACAAGCTATAAGTGTGTCAACTGTGCACTTGACATAGCTAGAAGTTCCAGTGAAAGGCACAGTGACCTGTATGCTGCACCCACAAATATATTTTGTTGCCAAGATCCCAAAAGCAAAGCCTACACCCAGTAAAGCAATAATTGGGAGTTTCTCAGTCCCAGCGCCCTATTTAAAGACATGCCTAAAACCTTTTTATTCACCAGAGAAGTTATATAATTACAATCACACAGTTGTAAACTGACTGGAATATTTGGTTTACTTTGGCCTCTTTTTTTTCTATAAAAAGCAGAACAAGAGGGACATGTGAACAGCCCCTGTACAGCTGCCATAGAAGACAGTCACCCAGAAATAAGTCCCAATCTGAGCTGATCGAGCTTCAGCTACACACAGCTTAAACAGAGCTTGAAGATGAGCTAAGCTGAGCTTTGAGGTGATAGCCCAGAAATATTGCTGACACATGTCTGGTGCTCTGGTTTTACTATGATGTGTTTTAGACCTGGTGCATCTGTGCAAGTTTACACAGAATCAAAGCACAAGATGTTAACATGCCAAATGTAAACTGAAAATGAATATGACTACAACTTATATGTGCATAATTAGTTCAACTCTATAACACCTAGGTCATTTGTCCTTCATATGTGTGTCAGAGGTTTCATGACACAAAGTCAAAGCACAGAAAAGTTATAGCCTACACATGAATAGTTCATGAGTATGGCAGTGACCCAGATACATGACCCAGTGACCTAGTTTTAATTCATTGTAGTTATTTTAGGCCTGATTTATGTCCATCTGAGGCTTCATGAATGTGAATAATAGTCCACATTATGGATATATTACTTGAAGTTGAACTCATGACCTTTTCTTAATTCATTGCATGTATTTTAATCTCGTAATGTTATTGTCTGAGATTTTTGAAACAAAGTAAATGAGAAAAAAAAAACTTTACAGCTGAGAAATGAATAGTATATGAATTAATCACTATAACCCCAGACATGTGACTGGTTATTCAATTTTGAATAATGACATGCTCCCCCCCCCCCTCCCAATTCCAATACATGTACATGTGTACATGAAGTTTCATACCACTAGGTCAAAGTTCAAAGCAGTTGTAGCCTTCACAGGTGCATGTATATTGCAAAAAAAAAAGTAATAATAATAAAAAATACATTGCAAGTAAGACTCAGTGGCCCAGTCTTGAACAATGCAGTTGAAGGTCTCATTGTATGTTGCTCTACACATATCCAGTACTTGACTACTTGTGTCTGTATTTTTCACAGTTCAACCCTGCAAATAAAATTTTTGAAACAGAAGCCCAGTGTCTCTGATAAGATGTCCATAATTTCATCCCTTACTTGTACATTCGGGGTGAGAAAAATTGTTTACAAATTACTTGTAGGAAGGCCAAGTGACACATAAAGTTTCAACTGTCCTCTTTCATGATATCACTTGTGCTAATGAAGTGCACCTAAGTTTTGGTTTAAGAAAGCATGTTTTAATGGAAATCATTACATCACATAGTGAGTTTATATGTCTGTTATGCCAACAAAATTTGAAATTTAACAGACTACGAATTTTGCCAATAAAAAGTACCTGTCCATGGGAAAAGTGAGATTTGAAAGCTACTTGTCCTGAAAGGGATTTCATTTGTCTTGGACAATAAGATAATAGGAATTTTCACACCCTGGCATTGTATCTGACATCTCAGATCAGTACTCTCACTTCGTAGTACTGATGGTGGCATCAACATAGTGGATAAAATGTAAGAAAAAAAACATCTTGTAATGACAGAATATATCAACAGAAAAAAATGGAAAATAAATAGACTAATACTAAAATACAAGGTATTCATAGTAACTGCAGATCCGGTGCTACCACCTTAAGTAGAACCAAACAAGCTTCGGTGATTAAAGTAACTTCGGAAAGCAAAAAGCTTATGAAAGTCATTCATTAAAACACACAAGATCCTGCATATACATCGTACATGTAGGAAATTTTACTTGTTTTGGCAGAAAAAGTGTTATGTCTGGATCGTTAAATTACATAACTGCTGCAAGTGGGCCCATCATGTCCGAGGCATAGTTCCGTTGCCTAGCAACTGAGGGGACCAGAGCAGGTCTGCAGTTAATATAGCCAAATATGAATACCCCCTATAATGGGACAACAACACTGATGAATGTTGTGCCAGAATCTACCTTCAATGCTAGGGGGAATTCTACTTACTCTGGTATTTCTCAAGAAGTTCAGATCTACAGATCATATGTAGCAAGTGCTAAAGGATCTAGAGCACAAAGAGATGTCTATCATAAAACATAGTTTTTGACCTTTTTCACCTTTCAAAAATAAACAGAAATAAATAAGAACAAAAGGAATCATCAAAAACTTGACAATGGAATACGGTTCAAAATTTGTATTGAACAGCCATGGTGATATTTAGATAATCCAGATCACTATATCCTTTGCAGTTTATTTCTATGTGGGACAGACCTAAAGTTAGTTGCACAATGATGCTCTACTCAACTCAAAAATTACAAATGTAGTTGTTAAACGTTCAGCAATAAACCTCTTTGATGCAACGTGCCCCTGGACTTTAGCTTGCTACAGTCATCAGTACTCACTTCCTCCTCTGATCAAGTGGCAGCTTGACATCATTCTGCATTCTGTAGAGAAAATAAAAAGGTTTGCTGACTACAGCACTTCTGCTTGTGATCATTATGTTATGATAGATGTTAGTTAAAGCTCCGTTTTTTCTGTCTACATATTATGTAAAACATAAAAGTTCAAACACACAGTTCATGATTTACACTGATAAATTGGGCTCGTCAAGACATAATTCTTGTTTTTGATTTCCAGGAAACAAGGGGCTTTTTCAATACAACAAGATATGTTTGTAAAACATAGATGCCCCCCTCCCTCATTACCCTTGCCCTCGCTACCCTATTGATAGTGGTAGAAGGGGCACTCGTGACCTTACAAAATTAGTGAAGGTTGATCATACATCAATGTCACATATCTTTATACTTTAACCTAGCCCTTAAAAAACGACTAAAAACCTGGGCAATATAAAAGTTATAGCTAAAAAATTAGTCATCATTTAGAAACCATATTCAGCAAAGTGGCTTTATGACCTTGGAAATTGTGGCACGGTCACTCATTTTCACTTGACCTTCTTCAGTTATTGTGCGAAAAACAAAAAAGGAAGTCTACTGTCTGTGTGTGACCCTCAAAACTGGGTCAAGGTCACCCATCTACAAACTCAAACTAGCCCTTATAGGCAACCATAAAGCTGTACAATATAAAAGTGCTACCTCTAAAATGCAAGTTATCATGCAGAAACAGTATTCAACCAAATGGCTCTGTGACCTTTGAAATAACGTCAAGGTCACCCATCTTCAAACTTGACCTAGACCTGAATATGGACAATTATCCAGTGGAATATAAAAGTCCTAGTTTAAAAACCTCTTCAGTTATCATGTGGAAACCAAAGTTAACTCAGGTACCAACATCACCTTGGAAATTAAATCAAGGTCACCAAACTTTAAGCTTCCTCTAGCCGTTAGCAAGAACTATAGACCTGTAAAGTATCCCAGTCCTAACTTAAAAACTTCTTGCGTAATTGTGCAGAAACCACAGGAAGCATCAAACCATATTCGGTAAAGTGGCTCTGTAACCTTTAAAATGAGGTCAAGGTCATCCATCTTCGAACTTCCCCTAGCCCCAAATATGGACTATAATCCTGTGCAATACAAAAGTCCTAGCTTAAAAACCTCTTCAGTTATT
>OZ026613.1:85176908-85186908 GCA_964020975.1 Hermodice carunculata | reverse complement strand
CAATGTTCTCAGAGAGTGATCTTAAAAAGATATGCAGTCTCTCAATGGAGGGGTCTCTCAAGACAGGAACCACTGTATTCACTTGCTAAATGGCCAGTAGCCAAAAAAGGTGTCATTTGGCTAACAAAATGTTTCAAGCTTTTGCTAAATTGGCTCAGCATATGTTGTGATTTTTTCAACTTTTGATGCACACATTTATGGCATAGATAAGATCTTAATTATTTAGATTTACTGAGTGTGATTTCAAAATGTAGAAATTTTCTCATGGGCTTGATTACCATTATCAGGATTTGGCTAAAGAGGTTAAACCTGCTTCAGCCAAATTGGCTACAGTTATAAAATTCCATGCAGAAGCCCAGTTCCTACCTGCCGGAGCAATGAGGCGGAAAGACCGTTATACAGTGCTAGGAAACCATAGTTCTTGACCACTTTGACAGCCATGCCAGTCAGCCCCAACGATGCCCTCTGCTGGGTTTGTAGGTGAACCTGTAAAAACAGCAAGCACAGACCATGACAGGCCATGTCTGCATGCTAGACAATGTACAACATGACAAGGCTGGTCATTCAAGAGGCTAAATCTTTTATATGGTATCTCAGTGGACAATGCATAAAACCTGCCCTCAACTGTTGGTGGTCAAATGTTTGCTTCAACATTTTTTACTATTTCAACATATTTAATGGTAATGAACAACAGTTTGACTGAGAAGATAACACGTCCCAGGTCAACAGCATTCCTTGATGTGGGTTAGTGCCAAAACTAAGACAAAGAAAGCTGTTGACTCCATCTGAACAAAAAGGGAAAGCATTAATAGGCGCCACATTTAGCAAACAAGATATATCCCTGTGAACATAGTATTGAGATGCTGCTGCACCATACCACAGTACTGTCACTCACCATACCACAGTACTGTCACTCTTCCAAATAGTACAGAGGTGCACTTTTTAAACATGTTAACTGCCAAAAGATAACATAGAATGCATTAAATTATTCTCGAGCTGTATAGTTTCACTGCATGTGTATTCACCACTGTATTCTGCTACATGATATTCCACATAACCTACCTTTAACAAGTCAAGTGGATGTGTAAAACATGCTGCCCCTGCACTGGCTATGCCACCATGGTACCACTTGGCCACCATCTTAGTATGGTTTTCAGCCATCTTTTTTTTTTTGTCCAGCAATGGAACTCTCACATCTACAGGAAGAAGATTACAAGTTAAACATAATGTAAGGTGATTACATGTAGCATGATACAGGCCAATCAATACTTTTCCAAGTGAACCTCAATACCTGGTGAGAAAACGAGAAAACTAAATTTGAAGGATCAATAAAGAGCATGATCTTTCTACTCCATGTGCCCAATTATCACAGTTCTAGTTGACATTAACACTGGTTTAAAAAAATTAACCAACTGAAGTTACAATTTTAATTGTAAAAGAAAACAAGTATTGACAGCATATTGGTTTTTGAAATACTCTGCAAACTGATCTGAGTCTAAATTTACAGGCCAGATCCCAAGTGGCAATGACAATTCACATTACCAGAAATCAGTGATAAAAATTATACGCATTTGCTTTGTTATTCATATTAATTTCTAAAACAAAAGTGGGTATTGAAGAAGTACATGTACTATTCATTGTTTATATCTATGCTTCTGTCTGTCCACCATTTGTTTCTGAAACATGGCATCTGAAGACTCGCCAGTTGACAACCTGACGCTCAAATTTACCTCACTTGTATCTGGATGCCATTTTTTCGCTTGGTAACATTTGGTGGCCTTGATCTTATTTTCAAGGTCACAGAGTCTATGTACATGTATGTGAAAAGGCTGGCCTTTCACTGCATCAGTCAATGCTTTGAAATACACAACATGTATAAGTGTACTTTGTGCTAATGGACGCTCTCACCAGGTCATTTCTCCATCAATCTGAGACTATTTATCTTCACTTTGTGAGGTACTGGTACCTCTGTGCAAAATTGGAACAAAATCTTCGTACTTTTGAGGCTGGATTCCAGGTGCAAATATGAGCAGATGAATAGACACCACCAATTTAGATGTGTTTAAAATAAATATGAAAAAATAACTAACTAAATTTGTTCATTGGAAATACGAAAAAAGGACAATTTACATTTAAAGCGAGTTCATTGCTGTGGGCCTCGCCTAGTGTAATCATTTGCTACACAATCTGCATTTAACTTGATTTTTCATGCTTATCTTAAGCACACCAATTCTAGAGTTGCATCACATGCTGCTGTTGTACCCTCAGTCATACAGGAAGGGGGTCGATCATCTAAAAGTTGTCAACAAAAGGAGACAACTGCTGTCTGGACTGGATTTGTACTTAATTGGAGACCTAAAACACTACTGCATTTGCAGTCAACATTGTATATTTACATTCAATCTAACTTATAACATTGCAAGAATAGGAGAGAGCCTGGTGTGTTACAGGACCATAACACATAAGCCTTGTGTGTTATAGGGTCATAACACATGTGTCCCGCCCACATCCCAATAAGTCACGCCCACCTGGATTTCCAGAAGTCAACACATGAACAAGCTGGGCAAATCAGTTTCTGGTCGTTTCTCTTAATTGTATGTATTAAATTTCTAAATTTCATGTAATTGAGCAGAAAAATTAAGAGGGAAATGTAAATATAAGCAATGAGGGTCGCTTTTGTGTGAGTTATGGCATCATGACGTGCGTGATTGAAGCTGGTATCGGGCAAGGCCCACTAGCATGCGCCACGCCCACGATGTCAGCTTCAATCACGCGCGTCATGATGCCATAACACACACTAAATCGACCCTCATTTCTTAAATGATGCTGTGTGAAGCTCCACATGATGGGTGGGCTGTACTTTCTCATGTCATGACAAGATGTATCAAGTTTTATCAAATACATGCCCTCTAGGGGCCATGCAGTGATGACAATAAAAAAGGAAATGTAAAAGCTATGGCTCCAAATAGTACGGACTATTATACATAACTGCAATATGAATATTTAATGCATACAAAACTGATGCATGCACATATGGCTATAGGTGCCACTACCTAAGTTATTATATTGTTTGGGATTTTCTTATCACGGTTAGCCTTCATTAAAAAAAATATAATAAAATCCCAAGACTGGAACAATAACAACCAGAGTTCCAGGCACTGGTGGCTAATGCACACCACCTGTTGGGGCACACTCTCGAGACTAAGGTGAATTCACATATCAATCAATCAATCAATCTATCAACCATTTATTGTGTGAAAAATAGATGTACATAGAAAATATACATAATGCACACATCCTAGTTTGTATGTATTGTATATACCTGTGGCACGTGCCTAGCACATAAACTGTAAACACTAGTATCCAAAATAATAATTATCATAGTAATTCTTAAAGCAATTTACACTAGGTGCTGATACAATGTGATTTGGTAGACTATTCCACATACAAGTGACTCTGTTACTAAAGAAATATTTACGTACATTGTAATTACACCTGTTAACTTCAAGCATGTAAGAATGTCACCTCTCAGTCCTTGGTACTCCCTTCTGGTGAAAAATAAAGTTTCGAAATTCAAAGAATCCAGGCCTTTCAAAAGTTTATAAACTTCAATTAAGTCGCCTCTCAATCTATGATCTTCTAGGGTGGTTAACTGTAGTATTCTTAACCTTTCTTCATAACTTAAGTTTGCTATTCCTGCAAGCAGCTTTGTAGCTCTTCTCTGGACCTTCTCTAGAATAATTATATCTTTCTTCAAAAATGGAGACCAGGCCTGCACACAAAATTCTAAGTGTGGCCTAATATACATTTTATACAAGGTAAGAAGAGATTCTTTTGAAAAATATGAAAAAGTTCACTTGATCATATCTAATATACTATTTGCTTTTGCTGCAGCTTTTCCAATGTGTCTGGAGAAAGTCAAGGAATCAGTTACTGTTACTCCCAAATCTTTCTCCTCTGTGACTTTAACAAGGGACTTGTTGTTCATAGTATAATTATAGTTTAAATTTTCTTTCCAACATGTAGTACCTTGCACTTATCTTCATTAAATACAATTAAATTCCTCGGACCACTTATCTAAATTTTCTAAATCTCCTTGAAGTATATCATGGTCAACCAATGACAAAAACTTGGCTGTATATTTTGGTGTCGTCAGCAAAAATCTTGCAAGGAGACGAAATTACGGCAGGTAAGTCATTCACGAATAATAAAAAGTAACACGTCCGAGGACTGAACCTCGGGGAACACCACTTGACACCTTCAACCATGTTGATTTACTCCTATTTACTGATACACACAGTTCCCGTTCTCTCCGAAAATCTTCAATCCAAGCACTTATGTTACCTCTGATACCATATTTACGTAACTTACAAATAAGACTGTCATGTGGGACAGTATCAAATGCCTTTTTAAAATCTAAATAAATTGCATCAAAAGCCTTTCCTTCATCATACATGGATGTCCAATCCTCTAATGTGTTTAACAAGTTTGTTAGGCAAGATCTTGCTTTACCGAACCCATGTAGTTCATCACATAATAAGTCATGATCCTCAAGATGTTGAACTAGCCCGTGTCTAGAGAAGTTCGGCTTACAGGTCTGTAATTACGAATCACAGATTTATCTCCCTTTTTGAAAATCGGTGTGACATTGGCTTTCTTCTATATATCTGGCAATTTTGCCTTGATCTAGTGATTGCCTCATCACACAGTACAAAGGACAATACAGATTGTCAGCACATTCTTTCATAACCCTAGGGTGAATTTCATCTGGGCTCATGGCCCTATCTGGGTTAATTTTAAATAATAAGTCTCTCACTTCTAAAGGTGTAAAATAAATGTTATCCAACGCCTGGTCTTGGGTGATACCAACATGGTTAATCGGTCGGGTGCATCCTTGTCAAAGTGTTGGTGTACAAAGTCATTAAACCAAATTAAATATCTGTCATCCTCTTTTGCGTAAACTGACTGGAAGAAATTATTAAGTTCCATGGCTGTTTCTAAATCATCTGTGGTTGTCGATCCATCCTCCTTCCGAAGACCAGATACTGTAGACCGCGATTTATTTTTGCTATTTACATACATGTAGAATGCTTTTGGATTATTCTTAATTTTTTTACATAACTCTTTTTCATAGTTTCTCTTCATGGTTCTCAACTTCTTTGTGGCTTTGTTTCGCCTTTTCACATACTCTCTGTATCTTGCATAAGACCCTGTTTCTAGGTATCGTTTCCACACAAAGAATTTCCTTCTTACTGCTCTCTTGGCTTTGATATTAAACCAGGGTGGTTTTATTTTGGTTCCACTGGTAATTTTAACTTACATTACACACGCACTTACAATATTACCCAACGCAGTATTCAAATATTCCCATGCATCACTTACATCAGTTGCTGAGGTAACAAGACTTGAGTCTTTCTCTGATAATAATCAGTTCATTTTCTTGTAATCAGCTTTGTTATAGTCATACCTGTATACATCCTTAACAATTTTTGTTTTCAAGATTTTGTAAATAATCCCAAGTTATAACACTGTAGTCACCTTTTCCCAAGGGGCAATCTATTACTATATTTGATATATCAAAATCATCTGAGGAGATAATCAAGTCTAAACAGCTTGGGACTGCTTCACCTCTCTGACCTGTAGGATCTACCATAATTATGTTGTTCCATAAATAAGTCATTTAGTTTATCATAAAACTTATGGGAAAATGACCCCTCTCCATCTTTTTTTTTTTTTTTTTTAGTAACTTTTTTTTGGACAACAGAAAATTATAATGTTCATAAATACACTGGTTTTGTACATTATCTGAATCTGCCTTGATTGCTTTCACACTCTCGGTCAATGATTAGACATTCAACAATAGAACTAAGCATACATTAATTCTGATGTCTCCCCAAACCTATCTCCATTTTTTTCTGTGAATATTCAATTTATCATTATTTTTCGCTATCAAAAATTCAATATGTTCGATATCTTACATTTTTTTATTTAAAGATTCCAATATAAGGTTTACTGTTCATCTGGTGACATTGGTATAAATACATTTT
The DNA here is from genome assembly GCA_964020975.1 of Hermodice carunculata. Lineage (NCBI taxonomy): Eukaryota > Metazoa > Annelida > Polychaeta > Eunicida > Amphinomidae > Hermodice > Hermodice carunculata. The sequence goes on along the minus strand of OZ026613.1, from coordinate 85,180,861 downwards.
CCCTACAATACAGCACAGCGACCAGATATTTTCATTTATAAATTCTAAGCCTAGCAAAATTTCAGTTCTTGATACATTTACATTAGTTCCTGGTAATTCTGACAACCAGTTGATGGCCTCAGCCCAAAATTCATGCAATACTTTGCAATCATAGAAAAAATGAACAAGGTCTCATAAACTTCATTACAAAATGTACATAGTGGACCATTATTTTACCCTTACAAATGGAACTGGCTAGTTCAAGTTGTTTCAGAATCATCGCATTATGTTCTTAAGAACTGTCACCTTTTCTGTAGACCACTCCGAAGAGATTGTCTGCTTTACCAGGATTTCTTACCCATATCCGTAATGTGTCTTTTATTTTTAAGTCTGTTAATTCCTTGCAACGGTATGCTTTCAATGTGTCGCTTACATTTACCCCTCCTCTCACCTCAGATGTATCTGTTCTAAATGACTGAAAACCTGGAATATTAATAAAATCATCTTGAAAGTGGTGTTCATCTTTATCCAGGTTTCTGTTCCAAAAATTATGTCAGGTTTGTCTCATGAATAATTGCAGAAAACTCATCAAATTTACTTAGTAAGCTTTCAAAATTTGTCATTAGACATCTAATGTTTTTTCTGACTTCAATGAAGTCATTTCTGTTTCCTAGTCTCTGTAATTTAGATTTTTGATCTTCATAATTTTCATGTCCCAAGGCGGGCCTCTCACCCAGAAGCTCCAATGCCCCCCTCCCCCCCCCCACCCCCCCCACCCCCGACTCTTCTTCCTCCTTCTTTTTGGCCTGGGTAATTTTTTCTTTCAGTTTTTTTTTTTTTTATGTTCTTCAGGGGTTAGGTCATGACTTGCACTTATGTTCTTATATTTTTCCTCAGCATTCTTTAGTTTCCATAAGTGTTTCATGACAACCTGTTTATCATCCTTGTTTGTAAGGGTGATTTTTAAAGGCCTAGCTGGTGCTTGAAAACCACTTTTCTTAGCTCCTAGTCTCATTATGTCCTTTGTCTCAATTTCTTGAATCTCTAATATATTGGTGCATAGGGATTTGAAAAAAAAGAAGTGTCATGGCTTTTTCTGTTCCCTGGCTCAGACTGGGTACTTTCAGGTGCTCTGTGTATGATAATGTTCTCTTCTCTCCTTTCTTTCGATATCAAAAAAACAATCAAGCCGCTGTAGTGTATCATGTTGCATGTCACTCATCTCTATGCACTGTAATACTATTACTAGTACATAATTGCTTCACGCAGCCTACATGCAGTTTCTTCCTTGTTAGCTTAAACGACCATGCATGCTGCATGAGGACAGTGCCACTGTCGGTGGGCCTGCACTGCTGCTTGGGGACCGGCTGTCATACGCTCACCACTCACCCATGGCCAGTCCAATGACAGCCTGGCTTTAACAAGGAGTCTTACCACCCCAGCTCCAAATCTAACCTTAGCTTAGGCTTCAATAGCGGTCCGATGCCTCCGTCGTTACCTCACACTGTCCAGGCACGCGACTAAATTGTCATGTCCATATAGTTTTCCCAAGAGCAATGCACAGTGATGCATGGCAGCCAGTGCCAGTGGCCACGCCTCACCGCGGCTTCAAATCTGTCACCACCCGGAGTCCACATCCTGTGGTCGGTGTTTTCTGTAGCATAAAAGTGCTCCGCAAGTGTTGCGCTAGTAAAAAGTACCGTTGCAACCTAGCTATGTGCAGCATCGGTAAACATGGTCAAGCAGAGTAAATCTGAATACTACTAGCAGTGCTGGGACCGCAAGGCTACGGTCCGGGAGCCTAGACTAGAGCATCGGGTAGAGTGCCGGTCAATTGATGTGCGTGTGTGTTTACATGCGCCCAGCCCTGCTCGCGCTTCAAATATAACACGCAAATAAAAACCACGCGGTTACATCGTTAACCGTTATACTGACATGTTATTTGTGCCACATTAATATTCAGTATGTTTACCAATAGCTGTTCTGACCAGTCTTTTTCAGCAGCGTGGACCTTGGAGTGCCCTTGAACCGAGAATCACATCCGACACTAGCGACAGCTGTCCGGAGTCCACCGCTCTGTTAGGTCGAAAGGTCAAGGTCGGTTGAACATGGCTGAATGCCTCAGGGCAGTTCACTCTTTTCATATCGTTTTATTTCTTTCCCATAGGTGGCACCACAGATGCTTTGGACGGTCACACCGTCTTTATTGCGTTCCGTTGCCCGGAAATAGACCATGTCAGAAATGAGTTTCACCACCAGATGGCTCTGGGGTACTATCCACCCTAGCCTGACAGAGTGCCAACTAGCTAAGCATGGCAGAGTATGGGAGGTGGACAGTCTTTGAGTTGAAACAGGAACTAATCAAGAGAGGGGCACCAATTACAGGCAAAAAGTGTGATTTAGTAGAAAGGTAAGTACTTGCTGATCAGTTTCATATATTATCTTACAGGAATTTATCCCAAGATTACAAGTTTAGTCACTTTACTCCAATGGGTTGAACCAGCAGTTTACATCACTGGTCATATATTGCTCTGTGTGTGTATAAATACCTCTCTTGGCCACACACAATTCTGTGACAAGTCAAAGTATGAGACTGTGATTAAAAGTATAATGAATGTTCCATAAAGAGAGACTTTCATAGCCATACATATATTATTTTGAATGTGGAATAACCTGGTCAAAGTGTACATAAGCCACCAGTAGCCTGACCTGAGCCAAGCCTCTGGGGCCCAGCCAGTAGCTTGTATATTGGGTCACTCCAGGGGATAAGCAAGGTGTTAATGCTGCTGTTGTCTAGTTCCTCTGGGGAGAGTGCTTTATTGGTGTGCTGTGTATACAAGACACTTGTTGGTAATGTGTTTGTCCGGAATAACAATGAGGTAAAAACACTGCATACTCAAATACAAAGATGAAAAACTGAACAAGAAAACTTATTCTTCATTCATTTTCATCAATGTAAAATACCACATTTGAGAAAACATTGTTCCCTTACGCCATGGAGGTAGAAAGTCAGACGTCCATGCTTCCACTCTTCTTTTGGGATCCGAAAACACTTTATTGATATGGTATGCATTTACCCAGTTAACTTGTAAATTTGGTGGTGTTGTTAAATTTGGTTATGCCTGTACAACTGTCTGCTAGGGTTCCTAATCGTCACTTGCTGTTGTTGAATTCACAGTGATGGCCCCTAATAGCCATAACCATGTGATATAAAACCAAAATGTGTGGCACCGTTAATCTCAAGCTTCTATGTCAATATGCAAATCACAGTCTAAATATAGTACCTGCTGCATGGTTGCTGTAATTTCATGTGAAATAAGTAGGTTTTGTTTTTGTTTGTTTGTTTGTTTTTTTTGGGGGGGGTTAATTGTTTGCCTGTTGTATGATTACTGTAATTCTACGGTTTATGTAAACTGTGTACATGTATCTTCACTGTATGATGAATGACTCTACATATATTCCTTTTCAGTCTATAAAAATTTATCACCACTACTTGTTTGCTATATTGCCCAGTTAATGGTTTCACGCTCGTCCAGTGAGTAACCGAAAGTGAAAGAAGCCCTGGTGGCATTTTCCAGACGGATGTTACCAAAACTGCACATGCGCAGAAAGTGTTCGCAGACTGGGTCACAACGAAATACAAATTAGTTTGTGTCTGTATTTACTGTATGGTTACTTGAAAAAATTGCATTACGGTTTAATAGTTTTGTACATGGGTGGAATTTGCAATTTCAGATCTCAAGGATAAATATGATTTTCTGCGCTGGTTACAACACACGGTGAGTAAAACGACTCATTGTTTCTACGGACGCTAAACGAGCGAAAATAAGTCGAATTGGGGAGCAGTCGAGGTAAATACATGCATTCTCGGCCGCATTCGCAGAACTTTGTCAGTATGCACGTAGTCGAACAATCAACGGATACGAACTATCGGCTTTCGCATTTTATTTTTGAATTGGATTTAAAACATAAGC
>OZ026613.1:85114208-85176708 GCA_964020975.1 Hermodice carunculata | reverse complement strand
CGAGATTTTGGCAAGTTTATTAACGAAATGTACACAAGCTGCAACCAATTAATTTGGCCATTTGCAGGTCCTGACAAGTTTGGCCCTGCCCCGAAGGCGCGGAATTTTGAAAACCAAAAATTATTTGCAATGGCAATTCCAAGATTGGAAGTATTGCTGTTTTTAACATCGGGACACATAAAGTCTGCATCGAAGAATATTCAGGTGCAAGCTGTAACTGTTTTACCCCAGAAGTGGCACAAAGGAAAAGAACACCCAGGAAAATACCGGACAACGCCAAGCTTAGATGTAACCTTAAACTTCTTAACAGATAACAGATTTATTTCAGCTAGGTAGGAAAATAAAAAATTTCCACTGTAAGCTGCTCATTAATATACAGAAATCTGAGTTCTGTGTGGATGGTCCAATGCCCTGTAATCATAACAGGATGATCTTTAAAATAATTGTCAATTCTTACTTTAAAACTGTTTACGCTTGGTGCATTTACTACATTAGTGGGGAGTAAGTTCCACCAGTCCACGACTCTATTGCTGAAAAAATACATCCTTATGTTTGAGTTTGATCGGGTCTTGGTTAATCTTAGGTTATGGCCTCTGGATATAGCATTCACATTGAAAGGAGGTAAACATTTGGCTGTTTCATAATAACCATGAATATATTTGTACACGTTAATAAGGTCTCCTCGTAATCTTCTATACAACAATGATGGCATTTTCAGTCTTTCCACATAAGTCAAATTACTCATATTAGGGACTCTCTTGGTGGCCCTCCTTTGTACAGATTCAATTAAGTCAGCTATTTCCCATAAATGTGGGGACCATATGGGAGCACCATATTCTAAATGTGGCCTGATCATGGATGTATACAATAATTTAAAAACTTCCTTGTCAATATGTTCAAATGATCTCCACATAAGTCCAGTTATTCTGTTTGCTTTCTTCACCATTTCTGTAATATGTAGCTCAAAGTTCAAGTCCTTGTCTATCCAGACTCCTAGGTCTTTTTCCGAAGATTTTATGTTTAGAGGCACTTCTTGATCAGAATCAAACATTTTATATTGGAAGTCTGGATGATTTTTCCCTAGTCTCAACACTGTGCACTTATGTGGATGAAAATCAAGTTGCCAATCGTCTGCCCAACTTTCTAGTTGTCTGACATCTAGTTGCATTTCTTCGCAATCGGTGACTGTTGGAACTGGCTTAAATAATTTGGCATCATCAGCAAATAACTTAATAAATGCATTAACAGCTTCAGGCATGTCGTTTATAAATATTAAGAACATCTTGCGATGTAGACTCCAGCTGCAAAACAGCAGGGGAATGGAATGGCAGAGAGTGAGGGTAATGTGCTGGAGAAAAGAAATGAAATGATGAAGCAAGGCAGCAAGAGGGTAAAATAGAATTCCAGAATACAGGGAGGAAAGGGAATGGTGGCAACCCTTATAAAGGAACCCAGGCCCAGGCATCGAGCCACTATCTCCCTATGACATTGGTTTAGACAGCTTCTTAATTTACTTAAAGTAAAACAACACCATCGATGCCTCAGAAATGGAGCTACCATGGGACTTGCCTGAGTCTTAGAGGCAGGGATAGAATGTATGATCAGAGGGAAAGGTAGTTTTGTTTTTTTGTTTTTTTGCCAGGAGGAAGAAAGCAATGAGTGTCAGGGGTTGTAAGATAAGATAAGCTTTATTTTCCGTCAGATTTACATAATGAACAACGTGAGCAACTGAGGCTCTTTGCCGACACTCGATGTATAAAATGTTAAATCATGCTCCACTGCATAAAATTAAACAGATACACATTCCAGTAATAAAATTAATCAAGGTACATATATAGTTATAATACAATGATCAAATGAAGACATGAATGTCAAATGCAAGTACATGTAATATCACAGTATAATGACTCAGATAAAATTATAGGAGAAAAACAAAGGGGTTTCTATCAACTTGCAGGAATACTGTCAAAATTATGTCCTAAAGCAAAAGTTGCAACTGCACTCTGAGCCATCCCAGCAGTTTAGTAATGTTTTGAAATCTTCAAAACTCATCTGGTCTCTAAAATGATGTGGTAGGCTATTTCAAATTTTTGCCCCCAAGGAGCGCAGACTATGTTTCCCAAATGTTACAATTCGAAACTTAGGAATAGTCATAATATTTTTATTTCTAAGATTTATCGCCTGCAACTTTGGTTTAAAAATATTGTGAAGATACTCTGGCCCGATCTTGTTAACAGACATAAAAACCAGTTGTGCAGTGTATAACTCATTAACTGGGACCAGGGGCCCACCACAGCTGTTAGAATCCCTGTGGTAGACACTATGCCTTGGCTCTGGCCCCTGAAAACATGGCAGCGCACACTGATGAGAATTCCTCATGAATTACCATGGTTTCCTCTGCCTCATCATTTAAGTTATTTCTATTTTATTTTCTCCCAGGCCACCTGTCTCACCCAGGACTGCAGCAGATGAGTGGAGAACTGCAGAAATATTGTTATTATTATGAATGGAGCATTTGTGGTTCCAACACCTTTTATACATGCATGCAAACATACATAGTCAAATTGTATAATTGTATCGATTAATTTGAGACCAGAAAGCAAAGACTGATCACAGTGACAGATCAATTGTGTTTACTTTATAAAATTTTACCACTTAAGTAGACGAAGATATATTTCATTAATTATGATGCAAAATTAAGAAAAAGTATCAGGAAGCACAAAGGTCCAGAGTCAAACATATCTGATGATTATAATGATAGGAAATGTGGGCAAAATTATGTTTCTTTGGAACATGTATTGCAGAATTAGTGAGATTTCACAGATGGCTAGGAGACATCATAAACCACATTTTTACACTGGCCATCTTTGTGGAAAAGTGAGGGTACGAATTCTATTCAATGCAAAGCCCCTAACATTATATTCTTATTCTTGTCACATCTGTGGTGAAAACTTTAAAACAAAGCTGGTTTTGAACTCAATTTTCAACAAACCAGTGACATTTTTTTGTTTTATCCATATAAACAGGGCCCTGTATATGTGGCACTGGAACAACTCAGGGTTCAAAATAACCAGTATCTCTTTTACATGTTGCTAGTTTCCTCAAATTTTAATTGTGTGGCACTTTTACCATGAAAATGATGTCCATAACCTTAAATTTGTACGCCCACTTTTTTCTTTCTTGGCAAAAGGTCCTAGACAAAACCAAAATGTCAAATTGAACCCTGGGAACTGATTTGAGAATGCAGATATGCAAGGTTTTTGTATTCATTTTAGCATATAAGGTAAATTGAAAGCAGGCACATCAATTTCAGTGATTTAGAGTCATATATGAGTTTTCCATACATTCTTATGCAGGAAATATTGCAAAAATAATTTAAACAGTCTGGATATCATAAATGGTAGTTGAATCACAGAAATATTGATAGGCTTCAGGGTGCTGAAATTTCTATTATCCAATTGTCCGGGACAAGTGAAATCATTTTGAGAACAAGTGACTTTCAAATTTCACTTGTCTTGTGTACAAATACTTTTCATTTGCAAAGTTTACAATGGTTTCAAACCAAAAACTTAGGTACATTTCATCAGCATTAGGGAGGACAAGTGAGAATTTTATGTCACTTGTCCTGCAGACAAGTAAATTCAAAACAATTTTACCCGGTGAAGATGTCATAAACAAGACCTAGTTCATAGGTCGCTCCTACATGGTATAACTGTAATTTTTATAGTACAATATTTTTAAGAGCCTGTCTGGCACAAGCAGTGATTGTTGGCAATGTTATGGTTATTATACTGCTCCTTTGTGTGTGTCTAAGCTTGTTAACAAGGGCTGACAATTGGACGTTGTGAAAAAGCCTATTAGGGCCTTCGCATTTGAACATTGCAAAGGAAGTGTAACTAAATCACTCTCCAAAAGTGATGAAGGTGAGCTTCTCAGAGAGCTGTTCTGTTTATTACATTTGTTTTGGGGCTGTTGTGGGAAGTGACAAACAGCTTGCCTTAAATGCATTTAAGGCAAGTGATGGCACTTGAGATTGAGATTCTGAACACTCGCTTCAGAAATGAAGGCCTACTGTAAAAGGGAGGGAAATCAGGTAAACAGATGAGTATAACAACATAAACTATTGCATTAGGTATGATTTATTTGTAAACTATGTCTTATTTGCATGTAAATAGCCTTTGCTTGCTTTTGGAGGACCGATATAGGGATGTGTAATCCCCTGACTAGTGGACCAAGTTACAAATTTTGTATATGAACTCTACCATTTTAACAAAGAAGACAAGCCCTTTTTTTTCTATATTTGAGGATGAATTATCGTTATCTAGAGTGAAATTCAAAAATAGTAACTCACTGTAGATCAGATGATCCAAGTTAATTGTGATGCCCCTCCATCAGTGATGTGATGCAGCAACATGTTAGACAAAATCAATGTGCATGAGTTATGTTTGATTATGCATCACATGTGATGTGGAATAACTGTGACAAATATTAACAAACATGGCACACCAGGTTGGTGCTGAAAGTAAGCCAAATTTTTTTTTTTTTTTGCAATGGATACCCAATTAAACATAGAATAAACAAAATCTTACATGGCTGGCCAGTCAGTTACTATTTATCTCTCACTTGGGATCATTGTTGGTGTGGAAAATCACTAGTGACCTGCAATCACTTGTGATTTTCCCCAATGTTAGAGAAAAATAATGACTCACTGTCAGCCATATAAGATACGCTATTTTCCACACTTACCAACAAGCATTGAAACTAGTTCAACTTTGCCTATTACATATATGGTAACTTTCCACAGTGTTTTAGCTCATTGAAGTTTTGTATGTGTTTGCAGACATGTAATAGGGTAGGAGGGGAGAACATTAGGGATTTACTGACCAAGGAAGATGGACACTCCAGAGGCCTTGATGAGGAATTTGGACACAGAGTTTGACCAGGCATTGGTGGAGATGAAGCCATATGTATTGAGACTACCTCATAAGTCTGGTTAGTACTTGGGCATGTGATGATTATCTTGCAACAGTAATATACCCTGCAAATGAAGTTTGGGGCTATATGTATGCTGTTTTGAGTTTGTTTGACTGTCTGTTCCTAGCAGAATACTTGCAAGCAAAATTTTTTGTGGTTCACACGCCACATCAAATTCAAATTTACCCGCAATTGTACCATGACGCTGTTTCTTGACCTGATTATATTTTGGTGACTTTGACCTCATTTTCAAGGTGACAAGATTTTATGCATAAAAATCTACCAGATAGAGTCTTGTGCTTCCCATTTATTCCATGTAAATATGGTAAAGAAATATGAAACACAAAAGATCTGTGGTAAAAAGCTCTTTATCAATTGAGTAAACAACACTTTTACTCAACAAATCTAAACTTGTGACATTCTTTAAGTTATAAACAAGACATGAAAATGTAATATATAAATTCAATACATACATTGGTCTCCATGCAAGGCCGCTTCAAAGATTTCATATTACATTAATTTGATTATCAAAGTGTCTGTACCATTATCAGTTTGTTATATATGTCAAAATGTACCACAGGTTATCATTTATTAGTCAAAGTTCATGGACACACCTAAATGTAGTATATATATATAACAATTGCAAACTTACTTTGACATCATCTCGACAAATTTGCCTCACAGAATTATTGTAAGCATGTACATGTATGTAAAATCTATGCTGCTAGATGCTCTTTTGGGGGCTCATCTGGCAGCAATATATCTTTGTTTGAAGCTTGAATCTCTTTGGTCAGTATAGCATGTCACAATAGCATATAATGAATGGTCAAGAGGAGGAGAATTCTCAATGTGACTGTCAAGTATGGTCACTAAAGTTTTTCATTCAGAAATTGAAACTCTGGTGCTTTTTTTTTTTTTTTTTTTTTTTTTTGTCGTCTTCTTTCCAGAACGCCAGAGATGTGCCCTTTGGATCAAAAAGTTCTGTGACCCACCAGCTACAGGTATTACTGCCAGGTAAGTGCAAGTATATGAAGGGGTAGCGCCCATGGCAGGCATGTACATGTACAGCAGGGGGCACTGTCAGGTACATGTAGTATTTTATTGATATATATGGGGGGAAAAGAAACATAGCGCAATATTTTCTTTGCATGCACAGACTGTTCAACATAAATTTGTTATAATTCTGTTTGTTAATACCTGCCCTTTGGTGCATCTTCACAAACTTCACCCAACAAATATATAATATTTGAAAGTATTCTTGGGAGAGCAGGGTTCATACAAGCCTTGAAAAGTTTTGAGAAGTTTGGAATTTCATGTCATGGCCTTCAAGGCCTTGAAAAGTCTTGAATTTTACACTTGTGTCTTGAAAAGTTTGGAAAATCATATTTTGTACAGCTTTTGGAATTATGTCTCCCGGTGGAAGCCGGGGGACATATTGTTTTAGTGCCCGTTTCTTCCGCTTGTTGTTGTTGTTGTTGTTGTTCAGGTTCTTCAACACTTGGTTTCCGTGCGATAATTCTTGAAGGACATGACAGAATTTGATGAGACTTGGTACGATTATGTATCTAGGCAAGACCTAGGTTGGGATTGTATTTGGGTGACCTTGACCTAATTTTCAAGGTCACAGGGTCACTTATGTGAAATTGGTTTCTGTTCGATAAGTCTTGAAGAACATGATGGAATTTGATGAAACTTGGTAGGATTATGTATCTAGTCAAGACCTAGGATTGGGATTGTATTTGAATGACCTTGAGCGAATTCTCAGGGTCACAGGGTCACTTATGTGAAATTGGTTTCCGTTCGATAAGTCGTGAAGAACTTTATGGAATTTGATGAAACTTGGTAGGATTATGTATCTAGGCAAGACCTAGGTTTGGATTGTATTTGGATGACCTTGAGCGAATTTTCAAGGTCACAGGGTCACTCATGTGAAATTGGTTTCTGTTCGATAAGTCTTGAAGAACTTTATGGAATTTGATGAAACTTGGTAGGATTATGTATCTAGTCAAGACCTAGATTGGGATTGTATTTGGATGACCTTGAGCCAATTCTCAAGGTCACAGGGTCACTTATGTGAAATTGGTTTCCGTGCGATCAGTCTTGAAGCCTTGATGGAATTTGATGAAACTTGGCAGTATTATGTATCTAGGCAAGATCTAGGTTGGGATTGTATTTGGATGACCTTGAGCGAATTCTCAAGGTCACAGGGTCACTTATGTGAAATTGGTTTCCGTGCTATGTCTTGAAGAACTTGATGGAATTTGATGAAACTTGTTAGGATTATGTATCTAGGCAAGACCTAGGTTGGAATGTATTTGGATGACCTTGAGCTAATTTTCAAGGTCACAGGGTCACTTATGTGAAATTGGTTTCCGTTCGATAAGTCTTGAAGAACTTGATGGAATTTGATGAAACTTGTTAGGATCATGTATCTAGGCAAGACCTAGGTTGGGATTGTATTTGGATATCCTTGAGCGAATTCTCAAGGTCACAGGGTCACTTATGTGAAATTGGTTTCCGTTCGATAAGTCTTGAAGAACTTGATGGAATTTGATGAAACTTGGTAGGATTATGTATCAAGGTAAGGCCAAGGTTGGGATTGTATTTGGATGACCTTGACCTAATTTTCAAGGTCACAGGGACATTTATGTGAAATTGGTTTCTCTGCAATAAGTCTTGAAGAACTTGATGAAAATTGCTAGAGTAATGTATCTAGGTGATAGCTAAAATAGGATTGTAATTTTCAAGCAAACTTGGTCATTTGTAATTTGTTATCACCTGTAGCTTATTCAGAGACGTAAGTGTTTCACTGGGAGACATTTGATTTTCTGTTGGAAAATCAGTCTGTTCTAGTTTTAATTCATTTGGGACAGAAATGTGGAAGTTTAGTTAAATGATACCTGTTATTTTTGTTATGTGTGGTTACTCACAGTTAGTTTGGAATTTTGGACAAATAAGTCTGGAAAAGTCTTGAAAAGGTCTTGAAATTTGTGGCCAGACAGGTGTATGAACCATGGAGAGGCTAGTACACTTCTGTTTTGTGCACAACAAATGTACTGGATCAATGCTTATGAATTATATATTTCTTTTAAATACGTACACGTACAACTGTACATGTGCCAATCAGCCAGTGTTTTTCTGTTGCATTGGTTGAGCACATACATGCAAGGTACTACATTGATGCCACAGAGAATGTGTAAGTTGCAGTTGCTACATCTTTGGTTAACAAGATAACTGATGTCTCCAATACTATTTCTGTATACATGTACATGTATTATGCAATTCTCATATTGTTCTGGAAATGCAGTAAGAACCCTGAACATTAAAACGGAGCCAAATTAGTGTTAAATCTGATAAAAGAGGATAATACGAAATGTCGTTTTCATATTTTAATGACATATAAACATAGATAATATAATACACATACATCATATTGATATCATACGATACATCAAATTGGTCGCAGTTATGATGGCACAATAATATTTAACACAAAATCTATTGTACTGCATGGCGTGAATGTGTATTGCCAGCTTGCAGCTTAATTGGGCATATTTGGCCCCAATAATACACATTTTTTAATAACGTAAAATAAAAGGAAATACTAAATAGGCAGTTGGGTGGGTAAGGGAACGATGAAGACAGGACTGCACCAGGCAACACACAAGACGACACTGGCGCACCTGAGCAGAGAACCAAATTTCCTGGCGAAGAAATTTTGCATAACAAAGCTAGTCTCGTGCATACTCCCCAAACGAATAATTAAACCCGAGCCTCTCAAATAAAAAAGTGAGCAACGTCTTGAACCAGATCTAACTTCCATCACCTTAGTAATGATCTATTAAATCTGATAAAAGACGATAATAGGAAAGGTCCTTTTCATATTTTGATAACATATAAACATAGATAGTATAATACACATACATCATATTGATATCATACCATACATCAAATTGGTCGCAGTTATGCATAATCGCACAATTATATTTAACACAAAATCTAATGTACTGCATGGCGTGAATGTGTATTGCCAGATTGCAGCTTAATTGGGCGTATTTGGCCCATACGAATGAAGTGAGAAAGCCCAATTAAGTTAGTCATATATTAATAATATTGTGATAAATGTTAAAGTGTATATAGAAAGCATTTAGTTAGAGGGACCGTTACTTCTTGCTAGACGCTGTGCGAAGACAAGCGTATGTGCATCCACGTTTCTAATATAACGTCTGTAACAATCTGAAGACCAGTTCCCCAGTCGCTTAATTTCCAAATCCTGTAATCCTTGAGATGCTGCAGTACTAGCCACTCCTGCCCGAAAGGATGTGGGAAGTGAAATGGTCGGGGGAAAGGCCCAGAGCAAAAACAGTCTGCTTAATTTTTGATTTAACATGGACTTATTCAGTATTGTATTGTCCATAAACGTAAACAAGGGTTGCTGGGGTGACCAGGTAGATGCGATGCGGCGACATTTAAGGTAATGAATCAAAGAACAGTAGGCGCACACTGCTGTACCCGAGCATCCGACCACTGCCAGGTAGCCGAAAGGGCATGTCTTTGACCGCGTTATGTTAACTCTCACAAAGTTTTCCCCTGATGGAAGTGAGCCTAATTCTACATCAGACCAGCGCAACATATACTGCTGATCATCCAAACTCAAGGATAGCAATGAATATTTGGCTCCTCTTAAACCTGCAAACCATGCGAGGCAAAATATTGCTCTCCATGCACTATCATTAAAAGTTGGTCCTGGACTGTCCAGCATAGTCTTTAAGAAATCGTATGTGATCGGAAGTATTTCAGTACCAGACAAATGTGCCGAGCGTTCCTCTATGGCTTTTAATAGCAGCTTTACACGGGGGGAGTACAGCACGGGCAATGGAACGCCCAAACGGACATGAAGAGCCCTGATTCCCGCTAAATAAACGCGCAGTGAGACAGCACCAATGCCTCAACCGTGAGCAGCTGTCAAGTAGCATAACAAACATTCCTCGGATGCAGGCAAGGGAGATATGCACAATTTCTTACAAAAATTTAAAGAGTCTGTCTGTGCAGAATTATAGGATCGTGTGGTATTATCCCTTAGGCCTCGTGATATGAGACAATTTGCCTGCTGCGCAAGACCTGCAAACATAAAAACACCACAATTACAAGACAATACAAAACATGGGGGACCTATCCACATAACGAAATACATATATCATAGAAATAAACACAGGGAACATATACTCATGACGACATACATACAGTATCCTAAATAAAAAGTTTACAGGCCCATATTAATCGCATACGTGATATTTGCTGCTGGCGTCATTTGTCCATTTGCATTTGGGTGTAACTTAAAGAATCTTTCAAAATCTAAACGACTCAAGCTATCAGCAATGACGTTAGAATATGTATCAATGAAAAAGGCCTTGTGACTTATTTTGTTTACTGCTGTGAAATAGTGCAAAGCCCGCACGAGTGTCATTAAATTTCTATCCTTACTGTAAGCATTGTTTACGCAGAAGCAACTAACCATATTATCGATGTTGCAAGTCACCTGTTGATTTTTCAGTTTATCACCAAATATAATTATACATAATAGCAAGGCCAGAAGTTCTCTTACAGCAATGGGCGTAGATGAAAGCCATGCATTGTCACCTGTAAATGGCACAAAAAAAACAAGCATTTTCACAAAACCCCGGTAATGCTAGGTCTGATGCGTCTGTATATACCTGCTGAGTCTGCTCTATAACCCATGAGTGTGGAAACAACGCAACGCCGTTATGTGATTGAAGACACTGTAACCACCAACCTAAATCTGCATGGGCATCTCTATTCAATCGCACTCTGTGATATAAAAACTTAGGGCACTTAGATAATTCTATTAATCTACGCAAAAATGTTCTACCATTTTGCACCACTTTAGCTGCGAAAGCCAATTTTCCTATAATGGATAACAATTGGCGCTTAGTACACCAAACACGACCCATCCAGTTTTTCAACTCATAACATATTTCATTCATACGTTCTTGAGATATTTCTAGAGTGCCCGTATTTAAATAGATCACAATGCCTAAGAACTCTTAAACGTTTTGTGGGGCGAACTGTCTTTTTCTCATGTACTGTAAAACGTGCCAGGTAGCATGTGTCAAGCATAATCTCAAGACTTTTTTCACAAGCCTCCTTTCCCTCACAAATACAAATATAATCATCAAGATAATGGGCGCTGCGTGGACCGGCACCTCGTGCTTTCATAATGTATTCTAATCCAGGCAAATGTGTCAAAAAGTTTTGGACTAGACCGTAAACCAAAACTAAGTACATTAGAGTACCAATATTCGCGGCCTTCGTCCGTCTGCCAAGTAACCCTAATAAATATCTATCTTCTTCGCGTACTACACAATATTAATGTAAAAAGGCATCTGACAAATCTAATTTACACATGTAAGGGTCAGTCATGTCTTTACACAACTCAGCAACTTCATCAACTGTGGTATACTACAGGGAAAACTCGTCACTTGAAATGCTATCATTTATGGATTGACCCGGCGGCCATGATAAGTCATGTATAGTCCGCACCTCAGAAGAGTTGCATTTCTGAAACGCCCCAATGGGACTGGCAACAAAATGATTAGATGGAGGCTTAAAAAAGGGACCAGATATTCTCCCGAGTTCAGCATTTTTCATCATGGATTCACGTACCTGTCCTTTATGTTGTGTAACCAATGGGGCCAATTTGCGCAAACGCCTCCCAATCTTGGACGATGTTAACTCCATGCTTAATATGATCTAGTAAAATATCTTTGTCAGAAAAACCTTCCAGATATGTGGACCAAAAGTTACAATGTTCCGTTGTTATTAATTAACCCTGCTGCATGGACCGAATTTTGAGCAGGTTTCGAATGGCAAGTCTCCTTGACATTGCTTACAGACGTGTCGTCGTCTGCACTTTGGGATGGAACACTTGTTACTGTATCTCCCGCTTTACGACCTTGCGACCCCTGTTGTGAGGTGGGCGGGGGAAATGGACATTCAGCTACCACGTGATCATATGCCCGACATCGTAGGCACCTAACAGCATTAAGTGTCAATGCCATTGCATCAAAAATTGTGCTGACCAATACAACGTCAATTTTCTCAAATTCTATCGATCTGCCCGATAGTGCCGCCCTATGTTGCGTATCAAAGATGGAAATCATTGGCCAGTTATATTTTCTTTCCATTTCCATGATGTACATCCTGTACTCGCACATATGAAAGTAAACCCCAATTCTGTGGACCTGCAACATCAGTTTTTCGTAGTTTGACCAAGCTTCCAACCAGGATGTGAAGTTGTTAACTCTGCGCTTTACACATTTGGGTTTGTAATTTAATTCACCATTGGAATCCAAATATGTTGTGAATTCTGATTCTTCTGATAGGTATCGGTTAGGTAAAAATTCGTCCAAGTACATGAACTCACCCTGGATGGCACTTGTCACAGTTTTGTCTGGTATTCCCTCCACTTGACAAATACCAGCCACTGATGGTAAAGTCCGTACATCTCTAAGTCCCGGTATACGTCCTGGGACCGGGGAATGGGTACCAGGCATGGCACTTTGGTAGCCCGTATCGATGCGCCCAAGTATGGGGAACTGGTCTTGTGTCCTGTCACCCAGGTGGCCACTAGTCGCCGTACTACTGGGTCCTGTCGCACTCGTACCTAAGGTGGCCGAAATATTGCCCCGAGGGTGAGAAGGCCTCTCCACAATACTCATATATTCCTCATTTGGCTGGCAAAGTTGCGGACTATAAGCTGGCACCATACTTTGGCTGCTGGCAATACTTTGAGGGGCCACAGACCTGTCAACCGGTATGGCGACCCGCGAGTTTCTCACTGTATGTCCACTCACAGCTGACGTAGCCACAGAATTCACTGTATGGTCTAAAGTATCGTCAAAACTATCTGGCTCATTAGTACATGCTTTTCCCGTTTTTCCAAAATGTCCTTTCACTGGCTTTCTGCATTTTTTACAATTGGGTGCCATGTTAGTGGAACAAAGAGGACACACACAGCGACGAAGACAGGACTGCACCAGGAGACACACAAGACGAGAATGGCGCACCTGAGCAGAGAACCAAATTTCCTGGCGAAGAAATTTTGCATAACAAAGCTAGTCTCGTGCATACTCCCCAAACGAATAATTAAACCCGAGCCTCTCAAATAAACAAGTGAGCAATGTCTAGAACCAGATCTAACTTCCATTACTTTAGTAATGATCTATAAACACCTTGTCTAGGTCTGATTATACACATGTCCAACATCATGTGCATGTTTCAACATCTCATTAGGAATGATTCCTATCTTTGTGTAACATTGTCAGCTACAGCCCCAAGTGCCAGTCAGTCATTAGGTGAAATGTCAAATATAGGCCTGTTTTTGCTAGATTTTATGTGATATGAAAACTGACTAAGTTTTGTGGTCCAGTTGTTCTCCATTGCGATCTCATTCTTAACATTGACAGCTGCCGTCTCGGCAACTTAATGCATGCAAAGTGGAGCTTTATTGTTGAACAATGATGGTCACATGACCAGATATGTTGTATTTTCAGAAACTTGCACTTTAGTGTTTCATAAGGCATATGCAGAATAAGACAAAGTTTATAATTTTTCACACAATTTTTTTTTTCACATTAAAATACATGTATAGTTGTACAAAAGTACCTAATAAGCAGTCCAGGTGAAATTGTTTTAAGTTGATTAGTCCATTTCACTTGCATACTTCAAAGGAACCAATGAAAATAAGCCTCATAGAATGAATGCTGCACCATTCCTTTTACAAGTATACATGGAGCTCCGTGTTTGTATTAGCAATGTTGGACAAATTTTTTATCACATAAAATGAACTGAATATAATTTTTGCAAGTGCCATACACAGAGGGGATTGAATTTTATTGGACTGGATGATCAGCATGCAGGTAAGCAACGTAAAACAAAGGGGTAAATGTTCTCAACACAACATGTGTACCCAGTCTGTTGTGGGTGTGCATTTAGCTTGACAAACATGTGACTCATCCTGGGAAGTGTGTGTCTAGCAAAAAGAAAAAAAATTAAGACAAATGTATGTCATTACTTGGTAAAAGATAAAGCAGATTGCACACCACCCATTTCAGTTTTTCTTGGTGAAAGTGTGAACTATATGCAAATCTAATGGTACAAATGGTGCACCCTACAGCGAAAGACTTCCATTTAGATGAGAAACAAAAGACTAACTTTTTCTTTTCTTTGGGTTTTTTTTGGGTTTTTTGGGTTTTTTTTGTTTTTGTTTTTTTTTTTCTTTTTGTTTGTTTGTTTGTTTGTTGTTTTTTTTATATATTTTTTTAAGGCAAGAACTGGGTGACGGGAGGTGATCAGACATGAAGGCTTGCATTAGCATGCTGAGTACATTTCAGCTAAACATACCTGGCTAAAAGCCATTTTGCAGTGTGGGTTTCACCCCCATTTCTCCTTGCAAGCCTTGGCTACAGAGGTCAGACTTGACCTGGACTTCAGACAACACCCAGTAACTCATCCTGTTGGCTGTGTAATTTAAGTGTGGAGACTTTCAGGCTGGGTCACAATTCAAAAGCACTCCACTCTACTCTTCTCTACTCCACTCTTCTCTATTCACTCTACTCTACTCTACTCAGCTGTATTCTGCTCAATCTGCTCTACTCTATTATATTTACAGGAAAAACAGAAACATGTACACCCAGTTGATGCTGCATATGGTTAAGAAAGGACTGCTAGAGGGTCCATTTACCCAGCAGCCAGAGTCTGGGCCACTGCCCACCCTGCCAGCATATATGGTGAGTGGTCTAAACTAGGCATCACAGTTTTTGTTTGTTTAATGTAATATCAGTGTTGCTGACAGAAAGAGAATGACTTGCCAAAAACAAAACAAAAACAAAAATACCCGAACAAACAAACAAACAGAGTGCAGTTTTCTATAAAAAATGGAAATGTGTTTAAAACAGAACTGATACTGTGTAACTGTAAGCATAATATTTCCATACTTTTAAGATACAGTGCATGCACATGCATTTTATGGAAAACACAACAGATCTGTTATATTCCATTTATTTTTAATTGGCTTATAATAGGTTTGACAGGTTTTCATGATTATGCTTTAATACACATAACTTTTGATCGAACAAAATGCAGAGATAAAGTACCACATGTATACATGATGCACATGTCATTCTAAATTTGTTGGAAGTACACAAGTGTAACAGGTAGTGTTTGTACAAATGTACAATTTAATATAACATTTTCAAATGGATGTACATTTAATTCAAACTTTATACATTCGCTGTCATAAACATGTTGTTTAGTTACATCTTGTATAATTCACAGTGGTTTAAATTCATATGATTCCAATATTTGGCGGTTCAAATTTCATTATACATGCACAGTAAAACCTGTCAAGGCCGATCACCCTTGGGACCCAGCCAAAGACTTCTGGAATCGGAGGTGTTCTGCTCATAGAGGGTCGGGGGCATGGCCTTGTGGCTACATCCTGCACACGTAAACTTTGAATTCACCTGTACATAAACATACACTGGGGAATTTACCAGCTCTGATACATACATATTTATATAAAGTACAAAATCATGAGGGGAAAACAAAGTCTAAGATGAAAAAGAACTTTATAAAAATTCCAACCACTTGGGGAAAAAGTTTGTAGGATTCACAAACTTCAGGCTAACAGTACATGCACTTTTCAATAGCTTTAGGCTACATTACTAATGTTACTGGTACATGCATATGTACATGTACTGAAGTATGCATGTACAGCTGTCGTACCTGTGACAGTGCATTTACATGTACATGTAAATTACCCTTTATCATACTGCTAAAATTTGAACGTACTTACTAGTGTGATGAGTTTAAACCAGTTTATTGTATGTACAGCTCTGGAACCTACAGACTATTGACACCCTTTGAATACATTAATGCCACAACTTTGATGAAAGTGTTGAATATAAAAAAAACTGTGATGTTTTTGCATCACATATTATAAATTTCCTGAAATTCCTTCTTCCTTGGGGGTAAGTGTTCAGCCATGACAGGTTAAATATTGCTTTGGGACCCAAATCAAGTGTTCAGAGTAGAGAAATTTGTTCAGGGATTGCAGGTTCCAACACTTGGCTCCTAGTAAATTACATACAAAAAAGTTGGGACCCCAAAAAGTGTTCGGGTAACAGAGGTGTTCCCCTTGGCAGGTTTTGCTGTATTCTGTTTATTGGGTGTATTTACTGTTGTGATACTCATCTTGATTTTACAGTCAATTTATTTTGACAATGCCAAAACCCAGAGTGCCCATGCAGGAACCATTGCACAGGTAAGCAACAGTTTATGGTCTACAATATTTTCTATTCAGTTTCTGGCAGTGTGTGACCTAAAGTTAGCATAGTGGATGTAAGAGGATTGCCCAAATATTCAAATCTGCTCAATGCAATTTTGACACATGTGAGACCAAATTTTGGGCTTTAATAACCATGGTCATTAATCAACAGAGGCTCATTAATTGGCAGAGGTTCTTAAAACTGTTGGTTACATCCCCCTTTCCTATGTGTTTTTTTCTGGAGTGGGGGCTGAAAGCCATACATGACATGAGTCTTGAAATAATCTCCGAGTCTTACTATAACTAGTTGATAATTTTTCCAAGCATGAATTCAATGTGTCATTTCTTCAGTGTTTGGTCCTTGCCTGCTCAAGAACTTGTCTTGCTTCCAGTCAATATTTGCTGAATCGATAACAATTGAGTTGTGTCGAGGGACAATTGAGAATGCATGGAAGTGGGTTTTTTGTTTTTTGGTTCTTTTTTTTTTTTTTAGCTTTTTGTTTTTGTCCTAATATGTATAAACAAAAGACTAAGGGGCCAATATAGATCTTGCCAAATGTACATGTGTAATTGTATTTGTGTCTTTTTGCCCAGAGTATGTGCAATAAAACCTCAGTATTTCGGATAATCATTGAATAAAGTAGGTGGGTGTTGTACATCATCATGTGTATGAGCCAGTGAAAACTTATACATGTAGTTACCTGTACCTGTTTCAGAATAAAAGGCTATCAGACTGGCAGTACAGTACAGTGCGTGTATTGTTTAGGAGTGAAAAGGTACCAAATTGCAATATGCATGTATTACTCAAGAATGAGAGCAGGATATCTTGAGAAGATGCCAGACTGCTGATGTTGCATTCTTTATGTATTTCGGTGTTAGAGGGGAATGCTGTGACAGTATAAGGCACTGCTTTTGCAATGTGCATGTATTTCAGAGTGAGAGTAATGCTGTGAGAGGAAACTAGACTGCCAGTATTGTGGTATTGATGCATTTCAGTGTCAGCGAGGAAACCTGTGACAGGGTAACAGACTGCCTTTGCAGTATGCGTGTAATTCAAAGTGAGAGTATAAATATCATTGGAGGAGATCATACTGCTAATATTGCATGAATCATGCATTTTAGTGTGAGCAGGGAATACTGTGAGGGGGTACCAGACTACTTTTGCAATGTGTATGCATTTCACGATGAGAGTAATATTACGAGTGGATACCAGACTGTAATGCATGTTTAATATTTTTTGTGAGAGGATTTATTGGCATATATATACATTTACATGCATTGCATTGTAGCATATGGACATGGTGGACCAGTTCAGACCTGCTGTGGCCTTTTTAGGCCTAAGTAAAACCCTATAAGTTTTGGCCTAAGGCATTCTGGGTAGTATGCTGAGGGCCCAGACTGTTCTTGTTTGCTAATGTACTCCTTATCTTTTGTTACACTGTAACTGTATACCAGAAGATTAGACACATTTGGATCACATACACTGGGCCACAATTATAAGTCCCAGTATGTAAAACAGTCTCACTTGCAAAGTGATTACTCTGCAGTATGTACACTTGTCAGTTGACAAGACAATGATAAAGATCACATCCAAAATATATGGTCATCATGTGTCAGCTTTGCTTCCCAGGCCTAGCTTTTCATGGGATTACTTTTGGCAGTTGAAATAGCACTATCATCATAGAAACATCAGAAAACAAGTGCATCACGTCTGTTTACATACAGAAATAGGAGTGACAAATGGTCTTTTTAAAGGAGACTTTTAGGTACATCTTTAGTTTCATGCAGACTGAAAGAAGTAATTTAGTTTCCATTCATGCACCATGTCAACATGCTTGGCCCTTTAGTGGTTGTCCTATGGCTGTGATGATACCAGCCCCTCAAGGCACATGAAAACCTTATGGACTATGTCACTTGTAAGGTGGCACTATGGGTAACTTCACCTTTGTATCCACCTGTTCCAGGTGGACACACCTGAGGGACAAGCAGAACCTGCTTCGTTCATTGGCTGAAAACGTCATGTGACACAGAAAGCAGGTGCTGCGCCCATGCAGAGTTAACATTGTGTATGTGTCATGCCCAATAGGTAAGGTCAAGATCAACTAGTTCATTTGGGTTCTCAATAGAGGGCTCTGTAGGCAGACAGGCTAGGTATGTGTATTTCCATTAGTTTCCATTGTACTTTACACCTGGGTAACTTTAAACCTGTTCTGCCTAGAAACACCACTTTCCTTGCTGTAATGGATTGTTTATAAGTCGACTGGGCAAGTGTGGTGGCAGGCTGGAATGCCTGTTTATCACACTGACCATGAACTGCGTTATTTATATAAGTATTTGAGTATGAGAGAATATTCTTGTTTGCTGTTCTAATGTGTGCATTACTTAAAAGCAAGAAACTAATTTTACAAGAGCATATGAGAGTGCTACATGTATTACAATACATGGTTTATTTCACAATGAAAAGAAGGCTATTACAACAATTGACCAGCCTGCTATAGCATGCCAAACTATGCTTGCTTGTAAAATTTCATTGAGAAGCTAATATGAAAGGATGCTAGATTCCAACTGTGGTGGAAATATTATTTAAGAGTGATAGGGCTATTAGAGCATACTGAGTGCTATTGCAACATGTGCATGTGTATTTCAGAGCATGGAGGTATTAATGAGATAATACTTCAATACCTCTATGTTCAGGGTGAGTGGGTAAAGAGCATGCTGATTGCTATTGCAATATATGCATGTGTAAGAGTGTGAGGGTAATAAGATCATACTTGTTGTTATTGCAATGTGTATGTACATTGAAGAGACAGAAGGTAATAAGAGCATGATGATTACTTTTGCAACCTGCTTGTGTATTTCCTAGTGAGAGGATTAAACGAGCGTACCGATTGCAATTGCAATAAAGGTATATGTATCATTTAACCCTTTCTCCCTCAAACCGGCCAAAACCGGCTGATGGTCAAATGTCGTCTGCTTCAGTGTTTTCAACTAATTTCAACAGTTATGAAAAACAATTTGACTGAGAAATGTACATGAGACTTATCAAGATCACATGCCCCAGGTCAACATCTTTCCTTGGCGTGGGTTGGGCACTTAGTGCTCAACCCATGCCAAGGAAAGCTGTTGAATCAGGCTTAAATCAAGGGGGGAAGGGTTAAGAGTGAGAGGGTGAAAAGAGCAAACAGACTGCTATCGTAAAGTGTGGTAGATTCCCCTTATTAAATTTTTTTCCACTCAAATTGCCCAAAAGCGACCAGATGTAAATGTTTGTGCCTAAACACTTTAACTTAACTATATTGTCACTAGGAAACTTTTTTAGCTAGATTTGCAATTAAGGCCATTCATGGTGGCATTCCCTAGGTCAATAGCTTTCCTTGACATGGGTTGATTGTAGTGCACCAAATCTATGCCAAGGAAAGCTGTTGACTCAAGTCATACTCTGACCAATAATGGGTTAAATAGACCATTACTTATTATACTATATTAAGTCTATTGATTTATAGTGCCATTTTTTGTCTATCCATAAATAAACTTTATTCCTTATGACTTTGCTCCTTCCATTAGGGGGAGGGGCTTATAATGTCTTTCAATGTCAGAAAGCACTGTCTTTTTGGGGCAGGGAGGGAGTAATGAAAAACAGTATTCTGTGTACCCTCTTAAAAATGATGAAAATGTTGAACAGTCCATAATGCAACACCAGAATGTGTGTAATTTCAGAGTGAAGGTGTAATGCTGTGAGACATTTACCAGACTGCTATACATGTAATTGCCATGGCTTAGTACTACTATTTCAGAGAGAAGGTGTAATGCTGTGAGACAGTTACCAGACTGCTATACATGTAATTGCCATGGCTTAGTACTACTATTTCAGAGAGAAGGTGTAATGCTGTGAGACAGTTACCAGACTGCTATACATGTAATTGCCATGGCTTAGTACTACTATTTCAGAGAGAAGGTGTAATGCTGTGAGACAGTTACCAGACTGCTATACATGTAATTGCCATGGCTTATTACTGCTATTACAGAGTGAGGCAATACCGGATTGGGTGGCGGGAGAATTGGTGGGTGGTGCTTCAGCTCTGGGCCTGGCTGTCTCAGACCCCTTAGCCACCTCCGCAGGGAGACTAAATGAGGCCAAGGACAAATTTTCCACAGCAGTATTAAGTTCCCCACGAAGGTACCTGCATGATACATGTATCAAAAACTACAGCCTACATGTAGTAACTCTAGAAATATGTTAATTCTGACGCCCAACTAAATACAGTGAAACCTCATTATAATGACACTCAGATATCCCACATATTCAATATAATGACACAAATATTCACGGAAAAGGTTTATTTTCTTTGTTATTTGACTCATTAACTGAGATATTCAGTTATCCGACACATTTCTTAGGGAACAGATTGTGTCATTATAATGAGTTTTCACTGTATACTCCTCTGTTCTTGAGTTTGTTTGTACTAGAGCAATTTCATATTAATTATACTAGAAAATATCTCACTACCTCACTGCATGTGCCTGCACAAGTGCCAGTTTATTTGACAAAGTGTTTTAGTAAATTTTTAGAAAGGAGTGGGTCCTTAAATCAATAATGTGCTTAAATTGTCAAGTTTTGAAGATCTTAGTTACCTGATCAATCAGTTCTTTGATCAAGCATTACTGTAGTTCTTGAAATTTTCGGGCACACTTGTGCAATTTTTTTGCCAGAAAATAGAAATTTTAGCACATTTTAATTTAGCACATATTGTTGGCTGCACTGATTTAAAATGCAATATGTAAAGTGACTCCCCTTAGAAGTGCCTGTAGTCCTGCAGTGTGGCACACCTCACAATTGCCAAGAAACGAATTTGAACTCTGGCCACCTTGAATGGAAACTTCCGCCCCATTCCTCCCGTGGCTGACATGCTTGCCGAGGAGACTTTACCCTGCTGTCATTCCACCCTCGACGAGCATATGCTCAAGATGCAAAAATGTACCACTGTTGTGTGACTGCCTTGCAAACTGTGGACTTGCAAGCCCACAGAGTTCTCCCTACAACTCTTCAATTCTGACAAAATCTTCTGGTTCTACTATTATGCATTATTTTGCATAGATATTTTAGCACACTTTAATTAAGTGCATTGAGTAAGTGCGCTAATATTGTTAAATTAAGTCGAGCATTAAAATTTCTAGAACTACAGTAATACCAAGGCAAGTGAACATGCAGATTAAAAGGAGACAAATTTTTAAACTTTGATGTATATAACTTATTGATGCAACCAGATTTTTAACAGACATTGTAAAACAGCTGATTGATAGGTTGGAACATTTACAGATTAACTGCCAAGGCATCCTTACCTCAATAATTATTTTACTTCATCCTGTCTTATTGTATCATGTCATATTTTATTGTAACACATAAGAAAGGCACATTACATTGCCTCACTGCTACCAAAGTATACCAGTGGCTTCCATTACAGTGTCTTGGCATTTGATATTTATGTTTTTTTTTGAACAGTCACTAGTTAAAAAAAAATAAGTGGCGAAGAGCAGTTAAGGTTTCTTTTTGGTTTTAGTTTGCAGTAAGAAGGTTCCAAAACTGAAAAACAAATATAACACACACTGGGATGTTTATATTTAGTGGTTCGTGATATGGGACATGCATATTAATTTTCTACCTAAATCTCTAACCCTGTCACCAGGCAAATGTGACAATCACCTGCCATGATTCAGGCATACTGATGGAAAAATAAGGGTGCTATTATTTATTTATTTTTTTTAGGGGGGCAGGAGGGGAGGGGTAAAGAATACTTATTTCATACATGACAAGTTCTTCTCATATCAAATTCAATATGTGTTTAGAGAACGTGACCATGACTTTGTGAACAGTTAAATCTGATTTGCTAATTTTGCAAGGGCAGCATATTTTGCTATTTCTAATGCAGGGATCTACCCATACATGTGCCTACTTTCTAATGCAGGGATCTACCCATACATGTGCCTACTTTCTAATGCAGGGATCTACCCATACATATGGCTACTTTCTAATGCAGGGATCTACCCTTACATGTGCCTACTTTCTAATGCAGGGATCTACCCATACATATGCCTACTTTCTAATGCAGGGATCTACCCATACATGTGCCTACTTTCTAATGCAGGGATCTACCCATACATATGCCTACTTTCTAATGCAGGGATCTACCCATACATGTGCCTACTTTCTTGTGGAATATTAATACTGGCCAAAGCAGTGCAGCAGTTAATGTGAATGTCACATATTTCAAAACAAACACTGAGAAGAAATTTTGGAAAACAGCTTGTAATTGGTGTACCTGGTCAGCAGTTTTATGCATAATCAAATTTAGTTGAGCCAGGGCCATGTTTCCTAATTATTTGTGCATGCATGTATTAAATGTTATTGGTTAATTTCTGATCCAAGAACTACGGTGTTTTTTAAGGGTCTGTCCCATGGGGGGACCCTTTATTTTTTTGGGGGGGGGTTATCCATCCGTCCAGATGTCCACCTTTTTTTTTTTTAACTGTGATATCTACAGAATGCCTACATGTATTCTGCTTAGATTTGGCAATATGCTTATTTTACCTAGCAAGATGAACCGATTAGATTTTGGTTTCACCATGGCCTAATTTCAGCAAAGGGCAGCATTTTTTCCTGGCAGACCCTTCAGTCAGCGCTTTGCGTTGAAGGTATGCTCATTAGGGCTTGTTACTGCAGTATCTCCAGAATGCTCCAATGTATTTTGCTCAAATTTGGCAATACGCTTATGTAATCTGCCAAGATGAACTGATTAGACTTTGGTGTCACCATGACCCAATTTAAGCAAATGGCAGCAATTTTTCCTGGCTGACCCTTCAGTCAATGCTTTGCATTTAAGGTATGTCTAGTCTAGGTTTTTTTTTTGTTTTTTTTTTGGGGGGGGGTACAAGAAATCTCATTTAAAAAAGGAAAATCCACAATCAGCTGGCTGAGGATCAGAGTGTGTAAGGCCCTTGTAGGCATCACTCCGTTACCCTTACCACAAAAGACCATCATTTGGCAGGCAAACAATTCAAGTATCTTTTAGTACAGTGGTACCTGCAATTTAAGACCACCCGGCTTTTGTGACCATATTTCCAATGGCACAACCATCTACTAGTAGATACATGTACTTTGTAAATTTACCTTCAATTTTAGACCACCTCTTATATGTGACCATTGTTGGCTAACAGAAGGGGTGGTCTTAATTAACAGGTGCTACTGTAGTTAGAAAATATCCTTTGCAAAAATGTATAGTTGTAACTGTACAGCAATATTCTTCAGCTTGTCAAGTGAGAGTCCACTGACTGTCCTGTGTCACATAATTATGCTCCGTTAAACCTGTATTTTTGGTGGACATGCAGGCTAAAGACCTGAGTGCTATATTTTTGCTTGTTTAAAGACAAGTCAATAGATCAAAGTTTTTCCTACAAATTCGATACATCGTATATCAGGACCTTAACACGTCCAGTTTGCAACTTAACAATTTCTTTCTGATATCAATACTGAACTTCCTGGGGCAATAAGAAGAAGATAACTTTTGAAGTTCAGTAGAATATAGGTGAACTTTTGCTGATTTAAATTATATATGTACCACATCACTGCACTTGCTGTGAAATGTATTTAACTAGACAAAAGTAAATTCATGTTAATCATTTAAGTTGAAAAATTGAGATTCTCGTAATTATATACGACAGGGTACAGACCACAATAGGATGGACAAGAGAGAGACAGCATCCGTCTGGCCACGAGAGCCATTCCTTCATGCCAGGTGGTGTCAGGGTAAGTCATACTCAAGATTAATGATTAATTGTATCTTCCATATTAACTTGATATACATGAAGGAAACAGGGACACAGCAACATATGCTGTTGTTAAAGGGTCAGCGATTTTTATTAACATTTTCACATTAGTACATAGAGTAGCGGGGGGGTCAAGATCAATGTACGTTTTCAGCTTATTTTGAAAATGTTGTTCAATATTTAGCCAAAATCCAACACTTTTAGAGTACTCTTTTGGGCGTGAGGGAGGGGGTTACAAGAAAGAGTACCCTGTGTATGCTTTTGAAAAAGTTGATTATTTTGGATGACCCCTAACTGTTCGTGCAGTTGGGACATTTCACTTGACTGTTTCAGTCCTGACTGTGACTTACGTTGAACTGCTTAAAATGAACTGTTTAGAATTATATTAAGAGTGCTAGATTCATATTCCTTGTAAAAAGACATTTCATTCAAGTACCAGCAAGCGTGTAGTTACATGGAATATGATAGTCCAGGTCAGCAGCTTTCCTTAGTGCAGTTTGGGCACACCAAGGAAAGCTGTTGACTCAGTCCAACATGTGGCACTGAAAGGATTAAGGTTCATGGAATACCTGACATTTGCTTGAATGAGAGTTGCCAAAATCGTATCTGTATTTTAGATTTACGAAACCCTTATGTAAATGGTCTGCCACTGACAAGATCTAAATGCCCCCCCCCCCCCAAAAAAAGAAAGAAAAAAATAAAAAAATTACTTTTTCATGTATATTGTGAGGTACTGCCACTTATATACTAATTTTGATTCTACCGGGTATGGATGTGTACCTTAACTGTTGTCCATGTGATTCCATCAAAAAAAAAAAAAAAAAAGAAAGAAAAATAAAGAATCATTAGACATCTTTACAAAAACCTACTTTTTATTTTATTATTGTTTTCCTGAAATGGGGATTTACGTGAGTGTTCACACTGATAGCAAAACTGATATAATTTAATGTTTGTGTTTGCCACTGTAAGTGTGTCCCACTGAGAATTACTGATGTTGAGAGTTTGTGGCTTATCCATGTCACAATGCCATAAGTATGTACAGTAAATACAGGATGACCAGTGCTTTTACAAAATTGTTTAGGAACCCATCTTCAATGGTAGACCAGTGAGGACCACCCTGTTTTCAGAGAATGAAGAGGAAGAAACAACCAATGGAGAGGGTATGTAACAGCTCCCTCTGTTGTATGTAGTTGTAAACTGGCCTTGAGTCTGTTAACAACTTTTTATTTGTGGATGGTGAAATTTAGTCTTAAGCAAGGAGTGCTGAAGAGCACCAGTCATCAATAACTTTGTCTTTAATAAAATCTTGAAGAAAATCAACAGCATGTTTTATAAGATTTCATGAAGTAATATAATTTTTTGGTCAGATTTCATCATAATTTTTATCTTTGTGCAAGCATTGAAAATCTGAACTATGAAAATTGTAACTAAATGTAATTGAATTGTCTTTGTATCATAATATTAAAAAACAAATGTAACAGATACACGTACCAGTGCAACTTTGAAGGTAAATTCTGATTTTTAATTATTTTTTCTCAAAACATGATTTTTCATACTAAATTAGTTTCTTGTATCTTCCAGATGTTCACCACAGTAATACTCAGAATGAGGTGAGAAAAATGGATCTTCTCTTTACATGAGTTGACGCTCCTGCCCCCATGTAATAAAGTATGATGAAGTTGGAAGAGGCCAGGAACTTACGGGATTCAAGCTTATTTTTAAAATAACCTTAAACTGCATACATGTTGATTTTGCATTATGACGTTATTTGTTGATGGGGGGGGGTCTGATTTTGAATGCAGAGAAGTGAGTTTCACAAGATATCTGCCATATGAGACCACGTGATAGACAGAAGGGATGTTCTTAAATAGCAGGTATACCATACCTGAATATATAAGTCTTATATGATGTGCGTTTTTGCCAATTTCAACTTCTTCAAAATTGAATGACAAAGGCCAGGGAACTGCATAGTGTGGCTAATGTGGAAGTTGTTAAGACATTCAAAATAAAGGTTCATGAGATAAGTGTTGTCGGTATTTGATTCATATAATGTTACTGAATAAGTGAACTTGGCCTTGAAAGTCCGGTACAAAGATCTATGAATTTGAATTTAATAAAAACTACCCATCACATGTAAACATTGTGTTTGTATTTTAAATTTGATGCTTCTGTGCTAAATGTGATGTGTAATTATTTAATTCATTGTTTTTGCAGACAGATGACTGGAGACGGACCAGTCGACCTGGTACATCTGGCCTCACTTTGTCAACAGGTAATCACATTATAAACTTCATTATGTGGGCATCATGTGGAATACAGGTACTTTGGTCACACAGGAACAAACCTTTCATATGTGCAGTGCAGTTTCAGTGGGTAAAGTTAGCATGACTTATGACAATGCACTTGCCTGGCCTAATTCATGGGTTTCTTTCTCTCTGTGTCAAATCTGATCAAATCCAGTTCTGTTAACGTTTTGCCTTCACTGACAGATACACAGCCTGCACATACATGTAGCTTGAGAACTTTGCAGATTTTATTACGTGGAATTGTTCATCCTTCTCAGCCAAAAATCACGTATCACCTTTCTTTTGTTTTTATGACAGGCAGCAATGATCCTTCCATGATCAGAATGCATGAGAGAGAGGTAAGTAACTATTGCAGCACACCCTGTATGTCCTAGATACATGTTGCCACACACCCTGTATGTCCTAGATACATGTTGCCACACACCCTGTATGTACTAGATACATGTTGCAGAACACCATGTATGTCCTAGATATGTGTTGCAACACACCCTGTATGTCCTAGCTACATGTTGCCACACACCCTGTATGTCCTAGCTACATGTTGCAACACACTCTGTATGTCCTAGCTACATGTTGCCACACACCCTGTGTGTCCTAGATACATGTTGCAGCACACCCTGTGTGTCCTAGATACATGTTGCAGCACACACTGTATGTCCTAGATACATGTTGTCACACATCCTGTATGTACTAGATACATGTTGCAGAACACCATGTATGTCCTAGATATGTGTTGCAACACACCCTGTATGTCCTAGCTACATGTTGCCACACACCCTGTATGTCCTAGCTACATGTTGCAACACACTCTGTATGTCCTAGATACATGTTGCCACACACTCTGTATGTCCTAGATTCATGTTGCCACACACCCTGTATGTCCTAGATACATGTTGCAGCACACACTGTATGTCCTAGATACATGTTGTCACACACTCTGTATGTCCTAGATACATGTTGCAACACACCCTGTATATCCTAGATACATGTTGCCACACACCCTGTATGTGTGTATAATAGACAAATGTTGCAACACACTCTGTGGCATAGATACATGTTGCAACACCCTCACCGTGTTTTAGATACATGCTGCAACCCACTCTCTGACATAAATACATGCTGCAACACGTAAGAAGTAATGTGACCATGTTTATAATTGCATTCACTCATACATGTAACTGTCACCAGTGAACCTGTCTTTTTAAGTCTGGGGATTTAGCTAATTGTTCCCAAACTCAGCTAAAGCGACACTAAATTTTATGAGAAAGACGCACAGCAGAAAATTAAGTTGAGAGACAAGTATTATGGAAGAAAAATATGTTAACAAACATTTGTGTGAATTAGAATGGAAGTGGTAGCTTGTGCCAGAACTTTGATAAATATATTGGATATAATTGTGTTAGATGCTATGTTTGTACTTGTTTATATATATATATTTGTATTTTTGAATGGGAGAATGATGTCTTTGATGAAAATGTTTTTAAACCCCATGAAAGGAAGACTGTTTGTATGTATCAGCTGGACTTGAAAGTGAAGATGATGGAGGCAAAGTTTCAGGAAGACAAGTTAAAGCTACAACAAAGACATGACAGTAATGTACAGAAGGTAGGTTAACTCTGGCTCTACCCATGACATTGTGTCCACTGTGGCATGGCCATAGGGCCCTTCTGTTTTTGTTCCTCCCTGCTACACAGGTAGGTTAACTCTGGCCCTACCCATGACATTGTGTCCACTGTGGCATGGCCATCGGGCCCTTCTGTTTTTGTTCCTCCCTGTTACACAGGTAGGTTTACTCTGGCCCTACCCATGACATTGTGTCCACTGTGGCATGGCCATCGGGCCCTTCTGTTTTTGTTCCTCCCTGTTACACAGGTAGGTTTACTCTGGCCCTACCCATGACATTGTGTCCACTGTGGCATGGCCATCGGGCCCTTCTGTTTTTGTTCCTCCCTGTTACACAGGTAGGTTTACTCTGGCCTTACCCATGACATTGTGTCCACTGTGGCATGGCCATAGGGCCCTTCTGTTTTTATTTCTCCCTGTTACACAGGTAGGTTAACTCTGGCTCTACCCATGACATTGTGTCCACTGTGGCATGGCCATAGGGCCCTTCTGTTTTTATTCCTCCCTGTTACACAGGTAGGTTAACTCTGGCTCTACCCATGACATTGTGTCCACTGTGGCATGGCCATAGGGCTCTTCTGTTTTTATTCCTCCCTGTTACACAGGTAGGTTAACTCTGGCTCTACCCATGACATTGTGTCCACTGTGGCATGGCCATAGGGCCCTTCTGTTTTTATTCCTCCCTGTTACACAGGTAGGTTAACTCTGGCTCTACCCATGACATTGTGTCCACTGTGGCATGGCCATAGGGCCCTTCTGTTTTTATTCCTCCCTGTTACACAGGTAGGTTAACTCTGGCTCTACCCATGACATTGTGTCCACTGTGGCATGGCCATAGGGCTCTTCTGTTTTTATTCTTCCCTGTTACACAGATAGATTTAACTCATTCCATACCAGTCCCTGATTTTTTTTTTTGTATATTTACCTAGATTTAAGATGACAATTGCACATTTCAATTCTTCATGAAAAGAGCTTTCATTCAAGTACCAATATGCCTATAGTCCGAAGTCCATGGTTCTGGCACTGCCTGGCAAGTCATGCTGCAGCTGCCGCAAGGGCAGCTGCAGCATGACTTTCTAGGCAGTGTCAGAACCAATGACCAAGGCCTGTGACCATAGTATGGAATGAGTTAATGAAGGATATGGTGCAATCTTTAAGTAGCAGTTTCCTCTTATGATCAAGATTGCATAAAGTATTTGAAAGTCTGCTGAAGGAGCACAACATGCATGCACAGTCTAGTTATGTACAGAGGGGCCTTCTCCATCTCAAAGACATCCACGTTGGACTTTGATATGTGGCTTATACACACAGTAAATGTATGGATTCCATGCTAGGCCAGCCAGACCATCACAGAGATAATGCTTCATACAACATATTTGCATTTGTTAGATCACAGGTGAGAATTCTGTTGTAATCACCTTCAGGAAACCTGTTGTGCATGTGTTCAGTTCAGAGGTATGGGCATTTCCAGTGATGAGGTTGTTTAATCAACACATTTTGTTAACCCTTTGTATAATCAATATCATGTTGTTAACACTTTCCTGCTCAAAACAGCAATTATAGCCCAAATGTCAAATTTAATCTGCTTTAATGTTTTCATTTGTATGACTAGTAAAAAAAGAAAGAATCATTTTGTATGGGAAATGTAGCAGAATTAATATAATCAGGAGACAATGCCCCAGGTGCGTCTAACACTCTTCAAGAAAAGTTGTTGACATAGTCTTATATTAACCAGCAAAGGGTTAATGTTCTAGATTCTGGACCGAAAGAATGCGGAGATAGAGGACCTGAAGGCTCATTACAGAAACAAAGGCAAAGACCAGGAGGAAACTTTAGCACGACAGGAAAAGAAAGGTACAAATGGCACAAGTTTGAGTGTCTTTGAAGTGAGGCTTTTTGTGCATTAGATGAGGTGTAACAACAAAATAAAAATCATCGTGGCACATTAATGCTATTTTTCATGACTCTTAAGAACTACATGTTGAGTACACACTGTCATTATAAAGGGACTTGCCAATGAATCTGACAGAGGAGAAGCTTGTTTGTTCATGCTTTAATCACCAGAAGTTGATAAATTCCTTTGATGTTTGTTATTACCTAAACAAGCCAGGTGAAAAGGTATTTAGTTACCTGTACAGGTACATATACCAGAGATATCCCTTTACCAACGTGTGTATGTACTCTGTATGTGAATACTTTGAACTTTTAAGGCTAAAGCTTGCAGGACTTCACCGTTCTTTCTTTTTGCTTCTTATCAGTATATGTATCTAGAATTTTGATGTCCGTGCCACCTAATGGCTAAAGAATTTTCAAAGATATGATGAAGAAATCATTATACAACAGTTATGAGGGAACCGGTGAAAATATTCCCATTTGTGGATCTCTCATTCTTATAACACCTCTGTGGACGTGGGTCATTTCAGTTCAGTCCCTGCTAAAGGAGATGTCTCACTTAAAAGAAACCAAAGATGCACAGATTGCAGAGCTGAAGAAACTGACTGAGGAGACCAACCTCTGCAAACAAAATGAATTTGAAAAGAAAGTGAGTACTGGGTCCTGCCTCAGGAGGTGGAGTGCTGCCCTCATGTGGGGTCAGGGGAGAACAGAGAGAGCATTCTGTCCTGTTTGTACAGTCTTTTTTTTTTTGTTTTGTTTTTGCTTTCTAGCACAACACCGTTGCATGAGAAATAAAGTAGGTACTCCACTCTTAACCCTAGGGGACCTACCACTGATGTATTGGAAATAAGCATTTTGTCATGATGAAAAATATGCCACCAGTCAACAACTTTCTTTGGCACACTCATCCACAGTGCAGTTAGGAAAGTTGTTGTCTCAGTCCAGAAAAATTCAAAGCAGGCATTCAGTTCTGCCTGTATTTCATTCTTTTTATATTTAAGTTTGTCTTCCTATCGTGTGTTATCCATTGACCATTAATTTTTCAACTGCAGTGACTGCTTTGGTAGCTTTATGGAAGCCTGATGTAACAATGTGTAGGACTTAATGTGTCATGTTTTGTAGACAGCACCGGAAAGTGCATTTTATGTACATATCTCTCTCCAGGAGAGGGCATGATTATTTAACTTCCCATGCAAAGGAGATATACATATAGATTTCCAAGCTTATTTCTCATTTGCTGAACCATTTTTATCAAAATTTTCATATTTCATTTTGGTCTCTTTCCAGCTTATGGGAAAAGCAATCAGGCCTGTCTTTAATTGTCTCAAACTGTCCCTGTAGTCAATTTTTTCTGGGTAGCTGGTATGTTTATATATATTTTTCATTTTGACTGAGCTGTACTGATATTACATGCATGGTAATGCCGGGGTACTGCACACACAGTGTATATAGACCTATTTTTCTACCTTTCTTTCCACAATGCCACCAATACATATATTGTTTATAAGTAGGGTTTTCAGTGCCAGGTTATCTTTCCTATCAATGTTTCACTTGCACTAATGTATTTTCATATTGTGCAGAGAAAATGTTGCAGCTGACAATTGTGCTGGACATCCAGCTCTTGCAATAAACTTCTGCATGATAATGGATGATGCCAGGTTTCAAAATTACCCTCAATCTTCCAGTGACTGCCCCTGAATGGCTGTCTGTGCAGCGCCATCTGTTGTGAAAATTGAAATATGTTCTGCAGGGGAGATGTGTACAATATTGGCCTATTCTGTACACACACAAACAAACAAAAAACAAAAAAACAAAAAACAAAAAAAAACAGAAGAATTGTATATCTTATGAATTGCATGCAGTCTGACCAACTTATAAATTCTGTTATCAGAATGTGATGGCATATGGTGAGGAAGTTGGAAAGATCAGTAAAAGGTTGAGTTAGAGTTCTGTTGACCAAAGCAACTACAGTGTGCTCTGCATATCCTCCATTGTAGATGCATGATGCAGTAGCCACATTTGAGCAGGAGAAGTTTGAGATGCAGAAGCAGCACACAAAGGCAATCCAGGAACTACTGGATGACACCAACAAGAGGCTGACCAAGATGGAGGAAGAGTATAACCAACAGAGCCAGGCCACGGTCAGTGTTACCCACAGTTAGCATTAGTCTTTGTTCTACATTACATATAGTCATTAATAAGCAGTATATGATAGTCTTTATCAGATAATACATGTATGTACCAGCACTATGATAGTCATTATCAGATAATACATGTATGTACCAGCACTATGATAGTCTTAATCATACAATATATGTATGTACCGGCAGTATGATAGTCTTTGTCATACAATATATGTATGTACCGGCAATATGATAGTCTTTGTCAAACAATATATGTATGTACTGGTAGTATTATAGTCTTTTTTTTTGTATTTGTGTCTTTTCATCCAGAACCACTTCCTGGTAGTCATTACCCTATTCCATAGTCCAAACTCTCTACACTCCATAAGCTAACCTGTCACTGTCTAATCTGTATACATGTAGCAGTACTATTGTCATGTTCTTCTATAGAATTTTGACATAGGCTGTATAAGCCCAAATATATTTAAGTGTCCTCAGAACATGTTTCGGAACCTGTACCCATACTTGTCTCTCTGAGTAGAGGCTCCTTGGCTAAGCTAAATATTCAGAAAAAAAACCCTATTCCTAACAAGTACTATAACAATGGACATCCTGTCCCAGAATGTGTAAAACAAACTCCATGATGACACCTAAACCTATGAAAGTCTCCAGGAAATCAAGTTCTATTTACTTGTCAACTCTTAGTTTATGTTTCAAAAGAATGAATCAGGTTTGTGATAATTGGGCAAATCCTGCCAATTTCTGGCTGAGTGCTTGGGACAGCCTATGACTGACTCCCGGCCCCAGAGTTAATGTTTCAAAAAATTAATTAAGTTTGTAACAATTGAGTAAATACTGCTAATTTCTGGCCAAGTGCTCAGAACAACCCATGACTGACTCCAAGCCCTGGTGTAGGACAGCCAAATTGAGTTATTTTTACACTGGGTAAATGTGCGCTTACATGTTAAACTAAAATGTCAGAAAGGTGAATATTAAAACAGAATGATGCCAAAAGGTAAAATTAAGTAGCGAAACAAGCAAGTCTGAAATCTCTTAAATTATTAAAACCAAATTTTCTTTTCAAAGTATTTGATCAAAAATACACGCTTGAATCCTCTTGACTCAAGTCTATTGTAAATAAATCTGGTTCTGGATGCAAGGTCTTAAAATTCAGAACAAATACGACCAAATCTCAAAATTTGTGACAAAAATGTCTTATATCCAATAGTTTCTGAAATATTACTGTCAGGGAAAGGATAATTGACTACTTCAAAGTTAAACTCATCAACTTTGTGATGGACTTTATTGTGACATTTATCATTTGAGACCTGAATATCCAAGTCCAAGTACGTAAATGTATTGTCATACAATACATGTATGTACCAGCAGTATGATAGTCTTTGTCATACAATATGTGTCAGAGCTAGCACTGGAATTTTACAACTAGCCAATTTGGCTACAGTAACATCATCTTTAGCCAAATGCTGATAATGTTGTCAGCCTAACCAATGAGCAAAATGCATTTTTTAAAATAATGGTCTAGAAATCTAAATGAGTAAAATACCATAAATGTAAGCATCAAAAGTCTTATAAATTATGAAATATCCTCAGCCAATATGACTGAAGCTTACATATTTTCTAAGCCGAATCACACCTTCTTTTAGCCACATGCTATTTGGCAAGTGGATATCAGCGCTAGCCTAGCATGTATGTATGATTAACAGTGTCAGGAAAAGTATATGTGTGTTTTGCAGACCTTGGTGATTCAGGAACTGGAGGCTCATGTGCAGCAGCTGGCCGAGGAGGCAGAGGCCATGACCAGTGCAAAAACACTGCTGGAGAAGGAAAAGACAGAGCTGGAGAGCAGTCTGGAAGCAGTACAGAGTGAACTGCTTGACTACCAGTCCAAGTCAGTCCACCTTGTGTTTACATGTCTAAGCCATACTCTGCTCAGTCCACCTTGTGTTTACATGTCTAAGCCATACTCTGCTCAGTCCACCTTGTGTTTACATGTCTAAGCAATACTCTGCTCAGTCCACAGTATCAGCGCTTGTCACTGATAATGTCGTCTGGGAACTGGGTTTTAGTTTGTTCGTTTGTTTTTGTTTTTGATTTAATTTTTTCTTTCTTTTCTTTGGAGATTGAGATTTTCAATGAAATTTTTGGTTTGGCAAAGTTTCAGTACTTGAGTGAATTTTTTGTTTCTTTTTTTTTTGGGGGGGGGGGGGAGGAGCACTTTAGGTATGTGTAAAAAATATGTTTCATTTCTCAACAACAATTTATATTTGTTTACCAGGAGTAGAGTGTGAGAGATGCATACAGCTGAAAAACTTTTCTTTTTCTTTTTTTTTTAAACTAGCAAATTGTTGTTTTTTGTAACAAGATACAATGGGTCTCTGCAAGCCTCACACAACTTGAGAACTTTCCAACTTCATGCCTGTTACTTTGAGCATAAAGGAGTCAAGTGGATCTGGCTGATTTACCATGCTTTCAGTATGGTGTAGTTAAACATTTTCATGTTGGTCTTACTCTCAACTATGAATCATTACAATATTATTTTTGTGCTTATTGTCAAATACATACATGTAAAAGTGTGACAGAACTTTCAAATGATGTTACTTTTTGTTTTGTTTATTAAATAGCAAGGATTTATGTTAAATATGGGAAAACTATGTCCATGTCTTTAAAAGACAAGGAAGTACATATTGGTCTTGTGATTTGTTATTTATTTAATGTAATTTTTTTTCTTCAGAAAATATGAGGTGTGACGTTAAGATTTTGAAATTCTTTTCGAAAACTATAATTTATGGTATTAAAGGCCAATACTTCCTGATGTGAAATTCATGAAGAAAGTGTTGGGGACACTTTTGAAGGCAATCGTGTTTGGGACATAATTACATTGTTTTCAGAACCTTTTCACCATTTTTTACATTTGTGCAGACAAATTGAAATTAAAAAGACCTTTTCGCCACTTGTTACATGTGTACAGATGGGTCAAAATTAAAACGAATAAATAAATAAGCTCATTATGTTCTTCTGTTTGCGTACCTTTTATCATGGTGTGCTTAGTGAACAATTAGCACAAAATTTCTTTGATCTCTGCTCAAATTCATATACTCCACTAGACAATTCCAACAATGTATACTTTATGTGAGCTCAAAGGAAAAGATACAAAGTTGCAACACTTTGAATTTATACCTGAGAAAAAAGACAGGCCTTTGTAAGCCAAGCTCTTAAGAACAGTCCTTTTAATTAGACTAGCATATCATATCAAGAGTATGAATATTTAATTTGTTCGTGTCAACTTGTGATGTACAAATGTCTAAATATAAATTATTTATAAGTGGAAGGTACCATTATGACAGAAAATTACTCACACTGTTCACACGCAGACTGTCATATTAAAGCAGTTTCAACTCATAAGTTGTCAAGTGTTTAAGGGGCTCAACAAAATGGTGAGCTTCTCAAGAATTTTTGACAAACACAGATGGAGCAGGTGTTTTCTTTTCAGCTCAGCTAATTTGTCAGTCAGCTATAAGCTTATCGTACAGTCTCTTATCCCACTGTCTAACTGTTTCTGCAATTTACATTTTCAAATTCTCAAAAAAGACCAAAAAGAAAACTGCCAGGTACATCTTCGGTGTTGTTGGGAATCCACCTTGGGGTAGTCTCTGCCAAGTTTGTTCCACGGGTCACAGTTTATTTTTTTTTTCATGTTTTATGATTTTAAAAAAAAAAAATTCATGGTGGAAATTTTCGATGTGCCTCCTCTTTGAAACTGCTCAGCCAATTCCTTGGAAATGACACAGGGGCACACAATGTACATCTTGTAATCCCAAGTTGGTACTTGTTCTTGTGGATGACCTTGAATTAATTTCCAGGGTCAGAAAAATTTTAATTAATGTACATTTTGAGTGATATCTCATGAGCTTTTTGAGCCAGGGCTTTGATACTGGGCATGGTGATGGATTTCTATACTTGTTAAGCACTTATAACACTTCGTTGATGTTGACCAAAATTGTAAGGGCACATAAGATAAGCGTAGTGATATTTATTTCAGGATGATAACCTCAAAAGTATATGAGCTAAGAAATATTTTGCACATGGTGATGGTTTTCTATAAGTGCCAGGTTGAGAGTGCATGTTGGTGTCCTTGACCTGTTTGCCAAGGTCACAATGTCACTGTATTGAATTTTAATTGATCTTTTGATACCTTGACAACTGTTTAAGCTAGGACGTGGATATTGAATGTAATTAGGGTTCTCTACAAGAACCAGTTTGGTAACTTTGATTTATAGTACTGGGTGAGAGGACTACTGACATGGATTTATTGAACTTTGATATTGCTCAATGATGGTCCACTATATGGACTACAAGGGGAGTGTGTTTGGGTGACTTTAACTGTACTCTGTAAGTGATGGGGTAACTGTGCTGAATTTTCTTTCTCGGGGGAATAAGTGGAGATCAATTTAAACTGGTACTTTGATATTGTACTTGGTGACCATCTTCTTTAACTCATTCTAATGACGCTTTTCCCACTAATGTCTAAATGCCGTCTGCTAATTATATTTTACTAATTTATGGATTATTTTTCAAAATTTTGGATGAAACTTGCATGGAAGATTATTCCAAATTATATGCCTATGGTCAACAGCTTTCCTTGGCACACTCTGGGCCCATTGCGCCCAGAGAGTGCCAAGGAAAGCTGTTGACTCAGTCTTCTATCAAGGTGGAATGAGTTAAAAGTAAGTTACAAATACATACAAGTAGCCTTGACCTTGTTCCATGGTCATAAAGTAACTTTGATGAAGTTAAACCAAGTGCCTGATGTCCCACTACACATACACATCCTACATAGCAAAGGGCACACATCTGACCTTGCCTTGTATTGCCATAATGTTTAACAGCTCAAAATGATCATTTATGCTATCAACTACTATCAGTGTATGTATTCAAGGTTAGCTGCGTACAGGACTGGGACAGTCCTCTCATCTGTTTGACATTTGTTACTGTTGGAACTAGCCAAAATAATCCAAACTACAATTTAAAGTTTTTCAATAAGATATAATTCAAGTATAAGCAAATATAACTGAGCAAGACCGAATTGCAATGAAATTCAATCTGAACAGCCATTCCAAGTCTAAAAAAAAATAAAAAAATAGTTCAAATATATTCATGAAATATTTGTTGAAAAGACACACTCCAGGTCAGTTATATGTCTTGTGACTGGAAATGGAAATTGTCACAGACTGTGGCAAAACGTAGATTACGAACTCCTAAGTTGTGCCTGTGTAGTGAG
The DNA here is from genome assembly GCA_964020975.1 of Hermodice carunculata. Taxonomy (NCBI): domain Eukaryota; kingdom Metazoa; phylum Annelida; class Polychaeta; order Eunicida; family Amphinomidae; genus Hermodice; species Hermodice carunculata. The sequence continues at coordinate 85,139,319 of OZ026613.1, read as the reverse complement.
ACACTGAGATGATAATGTTGTTGTGTCACACACAGATGTTCCATAGCAGAGAAGGAGCAGAGGAGGGAATCAGAGGACCACCAGCTTGAGGTCAAGTCAATACGCAACAAACTGGAAGCCCAGATTGAGTTTCTCAAGCAGGAACAACAGCTGTCTTCAGTCAAGGTAGGTTTCACTGTACTGCACTTGTCTACAGCCTGGGGGGATGGCAGGCAACAAGTCACGGCACCTGTTATTGCATGGCACCTCTCACCTTGATGTTGACAGTGCTGTCAGAGGGACTTGATCCATGATGTACTTTGATCACGATTTTATAGAAAAAAATTACAACAAAGAAGGGGGTTAAAGGGGTCCCAGTCTTTTGTACAAGGAATGATTTTGTTCCAGTACAGCTTGCAGATTTGGAATGTTCCAAAATAAGGTCCAGTACAATGTAGAGAGAATAAGAGAGCTTGCAGCAGTACACTGGTATGGTACATTAAATGTCTCGGTATACCAGAATGGAAATATCCTTTATCCTCCCCAACAAACTGTAAAAATTAAACAGAAGTATATGGGGGGGGGGGGGAGCAATGTTTTAATTGACATGTCAAAAAGTTGCATTTGATAATTTTGTGCATGTTTTTGGGACCTGTTGTGTCATCATCTGTTTGTATATGTCCATACATTTGTCTAGTCATTCTCTTTACACTCACTGATACCTGGATGATTGTTTAAGAATTTTTACTTAAATTGAAACAAGAGACCCGGGTTACTGATAAGGATCATTTTAATTAGAGTCTTTCCCCGGTTCTCATTACATGATGGTTACATACTCATTGGGGAGAAAGGTACCTGGTATATGTTGCCTATACAGTACATACATGTACTGAAGTAGTAAGTTACAGTGTAGTAAGCCAACAAAAAGCACTTAAAGTTTTGCAAATGAAGGTTGATGTGAATATGTACATCTTACATATATACATCAGTTTTTCATCATGACAAACAATATACACAACAGGAAACATACACAGGAACTTGTATAAAGTGGACTATCAGGCCCTTTTGTTAGGTGTATATAATGTTATATGTATTTTATTGGCAACATGTGTTTAATTGGTTCATACATTGGACATGTATTACACGGAGGACAGTGCTGAAACACAAGCACTGTCTTTGATGTCCATTTATGTGTAATTGGCAGCATTATGGGTGTCACCTGTGTCATCTGTACAGCAGTGGTCAAAAGTACTGAAACACCAGGTGAATGAAGCACATGTCTAGCTATTCCACATCTATCAACACACTCATTCATAGGGACATGGTGTAATTCTGTTTAGAATCGTGCTATTCAGAAATATACAACAGGTACATGTGCACTTGGAGAAATATGTATCAGTGTAGTTCAATTTTTTTAATAATTTGAGAAAAATTAAGTGGTTGAAGGCCTCCAGATTTCAAAATGTATGTCAAAAGCTGGTTATTCCCCACTGCAAGGGCTTTACAGTGTTAATTGTGCCTTAATGTTGACTTCACTTGCCAGCTAGGTTCAACCTTGCGTTCCGATGGTCATGTTTTCATGTTTCCTCATTACGAACTGAGGATTTGCATGAAGCAACAGAAGTACCTCAGTGCACCCAAAGTTGAGGAATTAGGTCCAGCAATTTAGTTTCCATATTCTGCAGGTACAATAGGGGGCAAAAAGGAAGAAAAAGTCACTCAAGTTTTTTTGTTTGTGCACATGTACATTTAGTTGTACACCAGGACTACGAGTAACATCACATTGTATATACGGTGGTACATGCTGTAAAGACTGCCTCCAATGACACACTATAGGTCATTGTCTTTTTAAGACCACTTCCAATATAACTCTCAAGACTATATTACATTGTCTTTTTAATCCTTTCCCCCTTATATTAATGCTGAGTCAGCAGCTTTCCTTGGTATGGGTTGGGCAGGCTGGAAAGCTGTTGACTTGGGGTATGTTATCTTGATAGGTCTCGTCTACAATTCTCAGTCAAATTGTTTTTCATTACAGTTGAAATTACATGTTTGTACCCCAGTGAACTATTCAGATTAATGAAGCATCTGGATAACTGAATCACTATTACAGTAGTACCTGTCACCAAAGACCACCCCTAGGGAGGATCAAAATGTGGTCTAATAAGACAGGTGGTCTCTCATGAGAGGTATAAATAATAAGAAAAGTACTGCAAAAAGTATATTAAAAAGTGGTCTTAAAAGGCAGGTGGTCTCTCATTAGGGTGGTCTTTCATGACAGGTACTACTGTACTTGAAATGAACAATTCTGTTCCAGGAGAAATGTTCAGATTGAGACATACGGAGTAATGAGGTCCATATTAATTACGTTCCGCTGTAGTTGACAACACTGAAGCAGACGACATTTGACCACCAGCCGGTTTTGTCCAGTTTAAGGGGACAGGATTAAGACCGCCTCCAATATAAGACCCATTTCCCTGGCAGGACAGATGGTCTCATACAGCAGGTACCACTGTACTTGGCAATACAGTAGTTCCTCCTTTGAAAGACCACTCCATTGGGAGACCACCTCTTTTGAGAGACCACAAATATCAGGTCTCTCTGTAGCACTTTTCATGCTATTTATACCGCCTTTGAAAGACCACCTGCTTTATGTGACCCCCTTTTGGGTGACACTAGGGGCGGTCTCTCAAAGGAGGGACTACCGTAGTTTTTTTCTCACGTGTTATTCTAGTCTTTATTAATTTAAAACTTAGTGATACAAAGCAGAATATTAAAGTAGACACCTGTTTCAGTCAATTGGTGTTTAAGGTATCAACAATTTAAAGTGGTGACATTTTTGCCCAACTTATTCTCTTTACCTGGTGCAGGTTTCCAAACCAAGTTGTACTCTGATTTGCATTTCAAGCACCAGGTGGCAACACCAACTATTGCTGCCACATGAGTGTGTACAAAGGAATGTGCAGATCATATACAATATATCAAAGGCTCTTTGATCTCTTTCAGAAAATGGTTTGAAAAATTGTACAGTACTTCCCTACAATAGAAAGTGGTAGTTTTACACGCAAACTTGGCAGAGTGGTGTTTCAGCCATGTCATGAACTGATATCGAGGAAGTCCATCAATACATCAACCTTAAAAATTCCCCACATTATCAAAGAAAACATCCCCCCCAATAAAAATAAAATAAAATAAAATAAAATAAAATAAAATAAAATGAAATGAAAAACAAAAACAAACAAATAACATTAATGTTTAAGATATTATTTCAATTTTGCTGTTTGATCATGATTTGGAGGATCTCTATGTGGTCTCTCTGTATAGAAGTAGGACTTGCCCCATGAAGGGTCTGAATGTATTGACTGCCAGCTTTGGAATTCTGTTTGGCACTTGGACTTTTGAAGTGGGGATGGGATACAGTTCAGGAAAGACAATTGACACAAGTTGGTAGGAAAAAGATGTAATTAAAAAGTTATTAGCTTTTGTCTACATGCATAACATTGATCAAGAGCATATCTTAACATGTACAAAGTGAAGCACTTGACTGCTATCCCTGTGTTACCCTCTATAAAGACCACCTGTGGTGGGAGAATGCCCGTCTTTTAAGGCCATATCACTTCTATACACAGAGATACTTCTGTGCAACATTTGCAAGTGGTTAAAAACCATGTGCAACATAATACCACTGTTGGTTAGCGCTAGAGGTAATCTTAAATGGCAGGTAATAACTGGAAAAACAATGACAATTTCTTTGCAAAAGGTGGATGTTTTGGTAAATTGGAGAGGGCATATACATGTCCATGTATTAAACCTCCAGCATGAAATGTGAAATGTGGCGGCAGGTGGTGCTGCCATCTAGTGAGCAAAATAGTCAGCTGCATGACTGAGATTCTGTGTATGATAATGGAAAGAAAGGTGGGTTCAGTAAGTTTTCCTGCTGCCTGAACTATGAATATGTGGAATGTACTGAGGAAACACTACAGTATTCTTCAGCTTATATTGACCATTTGGGCTGGAATCAACAGTCATAGGTACACATATTTTCAAACACACTGTTTTCAAAAGGGCAGAGTCTCTGGGTTATATTTAAATAGAAAAAAATGTGGGAGTCTCCTCCGGCATATCTCAGCTCAAAAAGAAGTTGTCATCAGGGGTTCTGAAGCAACTTTAATCCAAGAAGGACCTTGTTAGTGCAGAGTGAAATGCTATTTGTTATTGATTTTGTTCATTTTCATTATCACAATAATGCAGTGCAACATATGGCTGGATACTTTCTCTATGCGGATGCTGACAACATCAATGCATTGAGAATTCTACTTTATGCACTACTTGACTCCCAGCTAGCCTATGTTAAAAGTGGGAGATCTCCCTCCTGCATGTACTCAAAAGTAGGAGGGAGAGCACCAAAGGCATGAAGCATGGCTAGGGAGGACTGGGGAGCATGCTCCCCCAGGAAAATTTTGAAATTCGCACCTTCATTTCCTGCATTTTGAACCATTTTAGGCACCACCAGAGACATTTTCAATCAATAAAAATAATCACTTAACTGCCCTAACAGCTAACAAAAGTAAGCCGTACATATGTGTATTTATGGTCATCACCTTAATTGTATGAGCAAATTGTCTGCCAGAGTACAAATCACAATGATTGTTGTAAAATTAGTAAGTAGAAAGGTGTAGCAAAAACATTGCTATACATTACACAAATAACAAAATGAGGATAAAGATGTGTGGCTTCCATGTGTTTAAAGTACAACACGGAAAAAAAGTACGACTTTACAGCCGCCGATGGAATAACGCTACTTTTTTTTTTAATTTTCCAAAATGCAGGAGACATTTTATAAAAAAAGTGGGAGAGTGGGAGACTGTAAAAAAGTGGAAAAAAAGCGGGAGATCTCCTGTTGAGGCGGGAGACTTGGAGGCTTTGTTATTGTATTGCTATATGCAGCACATGCATCAGTAATTGACACCCCTAGGGGTAAGGGTAATAGTGATTTACAGGAGTTTAATAAGGTTATTAGGGTAGGTAAGCGTGACACGATCAGCCTACAGTTGGCTGATCACACCCTCCATGTACATACATCATGCATGTGTCAGTTAACCAGTCTTGTGGATAGTGCACTCCAATACATTTGATTTACCACTATTAGATCTGGAGTGTTGACTCTAAAATTGATTTGACTGTCTATACACTAAACAGATGTCATAGGAAGGAAAAGAAATGCCATTCAAGCTGTGCATAGGCCAAGGTAGAGTTGCATAGTGATGGGTTTATAAGTAATTTTGACACAAGAAGTAGGGAATTGGGCACTTAATCCAATGCATGTATGTTCAAAAGTATGGCATAAAGAGGAAATTGCTTTTTTCTTTTTTTTTTATCATCGAGAATTGTATGGAAATTATAAATAATTTCAACTTTTGTTTTGGCATGGTTAATTTAAAATTGTTGTCTGGAATCAATTTTACATGTAATGATTAGCTCAACAAGTTGAAATGTCTTAGTTCTGCAATTTGTAAATATGTGTGTGTGTGTGTGTGTGTGTCACTGTGTGTGCAGGTGTGGGTGTATGTTGCTATTATGGCATTAATACGTTACGGTCTAATTTTCAATAATCTTGGTTACACAAATATACTGTCCATCTACAGCTGAGTCTTATAGCAGTGACCTCCATGTGATTGTTAACAGGTTTATTATACAACAAGAATAATCCTACATTAGTTTCAGATTTCAGACTGCTCTAAAAGTTATCTTGTTGCTCCATTAATGTGTCATCTGGAACCGCTTGTCTGCTTTACGACTGGCGATCCGCAAGCTATCTTTGATCACCTCTGGTGCACATGTGCTGAGACTATAGACTACCATCACACATGCCCATTACAGCCAGGGTTAGTTTTATCAATGGAATAGTAAGTGAATTTGGCGGGAATAGTATAATTGTGTTAATCTCAGCCAATAAGATATCATTTTGGTTTGCCATCATTGGGAGTGTTACACAGTCGCCACCTGATATATTTGAAGCTATTTTTAAGCAATTTACACACATTAAGCTCATCGACTTCCTTACAGACTAGATCTGCATAGATTTGCAACATACCTAACACATATAAGATTCTATTTTGAATATTTATATACCTGTCTGTCTGAGAATTTGTGGTGGGCCATTGGGCCACTATGAAAATGAAAAGAGAGCTTCCCGGACTAGGTAAAAAAGGCCGTTGAGCCATCAGGGTAATCAGCGTGTATGATGTGGGCCTGACACATCAATTAAGGGATTGAAGTATATAGTGGGGCTATAGCCAAAGGAAACCAATGCAAGAGAAGGAACTAGGCCACATGTTGATGAAGAAGGCTGCTTGTGATGACGATCTCTGATCAGCATGTCAATCAGATACATAATATGCTTAGGCCCCACACTTTTATCTTTTTAGGGATTAGTTCTCATGTCTGCTTTATAACAAATTAAGATTGACCTTTCCAATGAATAAAGCAGTAGATATTTGGTCAGAGTTCCTAAGGATTTTACAAAATGTTGTTTGGGTCTGCTCATTTTGTTTACCTGACATATAGGCCTACACATTATATAGGCATATGTACATATACCAGCAACAGGCTTATCTCAACGCCTGTCTTTCTTTTTTTCCTTCTATGTATTGCTCTAGTGTGCTGCCTTACACTAAATATCAATCTGAATTGAAAACACAGGCTATGGGCCCAGGCCTGTGTTTTGGCGTTGCATCTTGTAGCATACAGTGTATAGCAAGAACATTTAAAAGGTTCAATCAATAAACTGGTGTTGGGCCTAACATTTCACTGAACCTGATAATAGGAATACTGAGACTGAACATGTATGGAAGCATATGTATATCACATACCGGGCCTATAGGCCTGTATACATGTAATGGAACATACATTTTCAAGACATATATGATGGTGAAAAAATATGTCAACAAAGGTCTTTGGGCAAATAACTATATTGAAATAGGCCTAAATGTACATAAAAAATTAATGAAGACACATATACATGTAATGGGACATACATATTCAAGACACATGTGGTGAAAAAATGGTACATCAAACAATCTTTAGGCAAATTACCATGTTGAAGTACATAGAAATTACATGAAGATGCATATGCCTTCATATACATGTATTTGTAGGTGACAATCGTGTGTACCCATAGCTGTGTGATCTCGGTATAATCTGTGCACTCTGTGAACTTAGACCTTTGAATAATTTAAACTGGTGTGAGGAAAACAACGTTCCTTGTGAATGTGGACTTGGAAACAAAACATGCTCACGCCGTGGACAGTTAGCAACTGGTTTGGGTGATTTTTTTTTTTTAACCTGGTCGTAGTTATTTGCATGGTTTGGCATATAACCAATGAATCAAGCTCATAGAGAAGTTCAATTTAAATCAACATTTGATAAATTTAATCACATGAATTTTAAATCTCATGTATGTTTTCAGTGATGAACACTATGAGAAAATTTGTGAGGAAAGTTTTAGTAATTGCTGGCTTTAAAAATTAAAAGCTGGTTACATATTCATGTAACCAATGATGTTTGAAAGATTAACAGCAATCTTTCATGGAATGGTGTCCATTATGTGGAAAAGGGAAGAAGACTGCACCACAAAACGAAGTTACATGTACATGTATACATTATAGAGAACATACACGAGAATGCTAGTGTTCTCGTTTCTTTTTCCATTCATCTTGTCTCAATCATTTCATTTGCATTTCGTTTGTTTCATTCGTGACGTATGCATGTCATTTATATTTTCATTTCATTCAGCATTAGTTCTCATTTCATTTAGCATGCTTTCTCGTTTCATATTTGTTACATTTTCAGTTAAGTATGTTTGTAACCTTTTTCATCAGGTGGTACTGTATTTTCTCTCATAAAATAATGTCAGGTGTCAGTGCAGTAATTTCATCATCTGATGCACAAGTCACAAAACCCCACATCACACAGTGCATGTTATTGAGGAGAAACTTAATTCAGGTGATAAATAAGATTTTAAAAAAAAGAAAAGAAAAAAAAAAAGCATTTTTTCTAAAATATAAAAAAGACTAAATATGGGTCAGGGAATTGAACAAAATGATGAAAATTATTGTTAAGATCCTGGGGATCTATAGTGCCAATGCAATAAATAAGGTACATCAGTAGAATAGATAAAATAAATTTGTGTTACATAGAATAAAATGAAAGATATTTCAAAAAATTCAATCATCCAAGTAAAAATAATACACGCAGTTAAAAATAGTGTTGAAAGATTGTTCAACCATATGTTGACACTGCCTTGTATTTCATAGTTTGCTTTCTATTTCAACCATATGTTTATTGTGCCTTTTACATGTATTTCCCAATTCACTTTTTATTCAACCATCTGTTTAGGTTGCTTTTTATTTCCAAGTTCACTTTGAAGTATTCATTGTCACTTTTTGTATAAAAGAAATGCACACACTGCTGTGGAAAATGTAAATACTCTGTACAAAAAGTTATTTTTCATGCCACGCATTTTGGCAGATAATGACACCACTTTTTACTCAGAGACCTTTCACTTTTTTGTGTTTATTTTTCACCAAAAGAAAAAAATGAATTAGTTCAATTTTTTGCAGGTTATGTACATATTACTATGTAAACCATGGTTACTTTGATTTTGATTTTTACCATTGGTAAAGCTTCCAGGTTGTGTCCCCAGTGAAAGTATCATATGAATGTTAAATGCATGTTCTACAAGTGCTTAGTGTTGTGACAAAAGTGGACACTCTGTAGGCATTTAAAGCATGTCTTTACAGATGTCCTAGCCATGATTTATTTGACAACTGATGCTTGGTCACATATGAAGCAAGTTTGACAGCCAGGAACGCATTCTTAGAGGTGGCAGCAAAACCATCTTTATGTCAGACTGCAAAGGCCAAGTGTGCACCGGGGCTTCCTGGATGACATTTTCAAGTTAATTCTATTACTCAGATGTAGTCAACCCACCAGCAATTGAAGGATGATTTTTTTCGTATTTTGTAGTTACCAGCTTCAGACAGTTTGTGCACATCAATCCACGAAGTAAACTTCGGCATATGATATATGCTGGACAAATTTTCAGGAGACCACTCAAGGTCATCTTAAATGTTGGCTTAGTGTTCTGCTGGATTGAGCATTCCAACACGGTGATGAGAAAAGTAGAATGACACCTCTTAGCTGGCATGGAGGTGGTTAACAATTAACCACAGAATGCTGACAAAAAAAAACAAAAGTAGAAAAAAATGGAGGTATATATTGAGTTACTTTTGTGAGGCCAGCATTAGGTGATAAAGTACATAATTATACAGTGGCAGAGTGTATTGTCATTTAGAACCTGTGTGGTGTATACACATCAAAAGAAAACCTAACACCTCTGGAGTCAACATTAACTCTGACTCTGTGTGAACATAATTGGATCAGCTTCCCATGTTTTATTATGTTATTTTGCTGCAGTTATTAACGAGATCCAGAAAGTGTACAGAGAATGTACAGTCTTTGTGCTTGCCGTTATTGTTACCAGTGTCTTTTGATTATACCTGGTGGGTTGTCTTGTTTCTAGAATGCTCAGAAACAGTTTGGGAAGACTGCTTACCAATTAATGTATAAGATGTTAAGTATACAGTAGTCCCTCTTTTTGAAGACCCCTCTTTTGGGAGACCACCTGCTTTTTGTGACCATTTTCACTGTGCAAAAGTACCTTCTAATGATAGTTTACATCTTTTGGGAGACCATCTACAGAACATGACCAGTGACCACCCAAAATAGCCAAAAGATGACTTATCCATCCAGAAATTCCTCGCATGTTGTCTGCTTCAATGTTTTGGGCCAATTTTTGCAGTAATGAAAAGGAATTGAGTGAGAATTGTGGATGAGGCCTGTCAAGATAACATGACCCAGGTCAACAGCTTTCTTTGACAGGGGTTGAGCACTTAGTACCCAACCCTCACTAGGGATAGGTTTATTCAATCTTAACAATCTTGAAGGAAAGAAGGATAATGGAAGGAAGGAAGGAAAGAAAGAAGTGTCGAAAAAATATGTGCGATTAATGTTAACGGAAGGTTAATTTGTCAAAATAAATGTAATGTAAAATATATAATGGGACTTTTTGAGTGTGAGCATTACCTAAAAATGTAAATACAACACCTTAAAGTTACCAGTTGCTGGCGGCGGTGGGCCCCAGAATAGGAATATTGTATCAGACACTGAAGTCACCCCTAGGCTATAAATTAAGTAGCAGCACTGGGCTTAAACATAAAGGCAAAGTAGTAGAGGAGGCTAAGGATATAGAAGCGGCATTGCAGGAACACTGGGATGAAACTAATGACCCTCAGTGGGGGGCGGGGGAGCCACCTAGTGGTAGAGTAGAAGCAGGACCTGACAAGTGGGAACAGGAACTCTGCAAGAGAATTGAGAGAGTAGAGATTGAAATAGCAGTGGACAGGTTGAAAGTAGGAAAATCCCCAGAGCCAGATGGGGTACTAAATGAGTTTATAAAGAAAGGTCTGGAAAAATTGTGGGAGAGTATGAAATTTCTGTTTAATTTGGTTATTGAAAGAAAGGAAGCCCCAAGAGAATGGAGGGAGCTGAAGATAGCATATATCCCGAAGAAAGGATCAGTGGATAGCCTAGATCAGTGCAGAGGGATAGCATTAGCCTCAAATACAGGAAAGATTTTTGCACGTGTAATGTACATGAGACTGGGGAGAGTTGTGGAGAGGGAGGGTTTCTTAGGAGAGATTCAGAATGGTTTCAGACGAGGCAGGAGGGTTGTCGATCATGTGTTTACATTATCACAGGTTCTAGAGATAGCAAGGAAAAAGAAAAAAAAAGGTGTACGTGGCCTTCCTTGATGTGCGGAAAGCTTACGACAGGGTTTGGAGAAATGCACTGTGGGCTAAAATGGAAGGGCTAGGCTTTGGAGGTGGCTTTCTCGAAGTTTTAAAGGCTCTGTATGCAGATATAAATGGTAGTCTCGGTATAGGAGATGTGGAAACTCACGGGGCAAGGTTAGACATCGGGCTAAAACAGGGTTGTGTGTTATCACCAATTTTGTTTGCCATATATATGAGAGAACTTGGAACTGAGCTGATAGAGAGCAATAAAGGAGTAACAATAGGAGGAGAAAAGATTGTTCTTCACTGATGACATTGTGTTAATGGCAGATACAGGTAGAGAGTCACAGGAACTTTTGAGGATAGCAGGGGACTATGGAGAAAAGTGGAGATTAGAGTTTAGTGAGAAGAAAAGTCAGGTCATGGTCTTGGGGCAGAAGAGAAGACCGGAGGAGAAATGGATGGTAGGGAAGTTTAGGATACCAGAGGGTCAAGAGAAAGTCATCAGAATTGGAGAGGGTGAGGAGTACGAATATTTAGGGTTGAACATTAAGGTCACAGGACAGGGAATGTTTAAGTACCGTGTTGAGGAAATCAGACAGAAAGTGAATAGAGCAAAAGGTATGATAAAGGTCATGGCAGGGAACAGCTTCAATGGATCATTCACAGGAAGGGTGCTGTGGGAACGTGTAGCCATACCTGGGATGTTGTATGGGGTAAATGTAATAGCCATTAGTGAAAACGATATTGAATGGATGGAGAAGGCACAGAGGGAGATGGGGAAATGGGTGCTTGGGGCACCACCGTGTGTAGCAACAGAGGCAGTGTTGGGAGAGTTGGGATGGTTACCCATAAGAGATAGAATAGCTAAGGCTAGGCAAGGCTATTGGGGTTATTTGCAACAGGTGAATGAAGAAAGATGGTGTAGGAAGGCGTACATTGAGGGTGTCAGTGAAAAGACAAAATGGGTTCAAGAAATAGACAAGTTAGCTGAGAAATATGAGTTGAAAGGGCCAGATGAGATTGAAGTGGCATGGAAATCGTATATAGGAAAGGTGATTCAAGAGAAACATGTGGAGCAGTGGAAAAGAGGAGTTGAGGAAAAAAGCACACTGAAAGCATATAGAGCTGTAGACAAGCCAGTGAAGACTAAATGTTGGGATGGTAGCAAGGGTTCTAGACTGTTCTTTCAGGGCAGAGCAGGAGTGATCAATCTGGAGAAGAGGAAACAGAAGTGGACAAATGGGAGTGATGGGAAGTGCAGGGTGTGTAGGGAGGATGTGGATGAGACCATTGATCATATGATGACATGGTGTACAGGTTATTTTTCCAGGAAGTATAGTTGGTTTAGAGTCAGTGAAAGGCTTCTTGGTGCAGTGCTGGGAGAGTAGGAATAATATCTTAGGATTAGTCACGGAAGAGAATAGAGGGCAAACTTAGCAAGGGAAGGGAGAAGGTAGCCCTTATTAGGGCTCCCATGACCCTGCCAGGTGGCATCATCAGCAGGGGCTGTGGGCATGCCGAGCGCAAAGTTGCGACAGTGGGATAGGGCTTCTTTTTTTTTTTTTTTTTTCGTACTAAAGGCCACCTGACTAGCTACTAAGCTCACATCTAGACCACCATCCCACTTCACGTTTGGCATGATTTCTCTGTTTCTGAATACACCAACAAGCTGTAACTCACCAGTTTATTCCAAAACTATTTTCTACAGGTATATCACATGGATAATCCATTGAAATCCGCATATATCCACAGCATTAGGCCTATAATTGTCGAAAATGTCCCACAAAATCCATTTCGGGCAAAAAGTCCAACATACCAGTGCCAAATTCAAACGGGTATCTCATCCTGAATCTAGTTTGTTCCGTGGCATTAGCCGTATGACAACACTTCTCAATCGTCAATCCAACCGTAATCTTTGATCCACAGGCGTTTTAATCCTGTTTTCATTTCCACTTATCGTGAAACCTGACAAAACTTGATTCCACCAGTGCTTCTCGAATGCATCGAAGTGTTTTAGCGGCCATACTTTTGTCAGGACACAGACTGGTAGCCCAGCTGCTCTCTGATTGGTTACACCGGCTTTCAGCCAATCAGAGAGCAGCAGGGCTGCCAGTCTGGCTTCGGTCAAACATATGGCAGCAAAACAACTTGGATGAATGGGAGAGGCACTGACGGAATCAAGTTTGGTCGGGTTTCACGATTTGTGGACATGAACACTAGTAACAGTTGTCATGCAGCTAATGTCACGGAACGAACTCGATTCAGGATGAGATACCCGTATGAATTTGGCGCTGGAATGTCCGACTTTTTGCCCGAAATTGATTTTGTGTGACATTTTCGACAATTATAGGCCTAATGCTGTGGATATATGATGATTTCAATGGATTATCCGTGTGATATACCTGTAGAAAGTAGTTTTGGAATAAACTGGGGAGTTACAGCTTGTTGGTGTGTTCAGAAACGGGGAAATCATGCCAAACGTGAAGCGGAATGGTGGTCCAGATGTGAGCTTCATTTCAAACCTTTCTATTATAGGAGCTGGAGCTCCATGTGACGACGTTGTGGTTTTAGGCCCATCTGCCTCCATCTTATTAGCACAAATAATTGACTGCACAGATGACTACACAATATTTTATTGCAGATATGGCCCTATGTGGGTTATTGAACGCATAGATGTTCCAGGTCCATCCTCTTCATCCGTTCCTCCTCTTCCCCCCCCCCCCCTGCGTATTTTAGCTCAGAAGCTTGACTGACTGAACGTTACAAGCGCCTGTGCTGTAAAGGCCTGAGTCCCGACCCTAAGCAATTTTTATGAACCATTAAGTTAAAAAAAAGTTTCAAGCTACCCTTGCCTGATCAAAATTGATCAACCCAGGCTGAAAGATTTTACTGAGAAATTGGTCATTGTGTGCAGTTATTTTGCAATAAAGTCACCTCAAACACAGAAGTTTATTTCAACATGTCTCCAGTGGAGGGTTAACTTGGGCCAGGGAAAGAGCATAGCTGCACAGCCATGGTGTTCGGCGAAACAGCATAGCCATATCCCCGCTTGAAAGATTTTATTGAGAAAGTGGCCGTCATGTGCTGATAGACCTTGAACCACAGGGCATGCGGTGAATGCCAGTTTGAACATTGCGTAATGCCGCACAAAAATATATTTGATTTGTATATCAAAGTTACTCATGGCCACAGCATATATCATATCATTATTGATGGTCCAAAACATTTGCAAAATATATACTTTAAGTTGCATATATTATAACCCCTCCTCCAGATGGTCCCAATACTATCCTCATTTATTACACACCATTGGGTGCCGAATCTATAATTTTCAATATGGTGGCCATTATGGGTTAGGCCCGAAGATTACCCCAATAGGAGATACAGGTCCAAAAATACTGGTGTTTTTTTTATATGAGTGGTAACAAATGGAGGTTAATATACAAGTACTGAGCCGCCAAGTTAGCCTATGTTAAAAGTGGGAGATCTCCCTCCTGCAGGCAAAAAGTCGGAGGGAGAATGCCGAAGACGCGAAGCATAGCTAGGTGGGGGGGGGGGGTCTGGGGGCCTGCCCCTCCCCTGGAAAAATTTGAAATTTGTACCTTCATTTCCTGCATTTTGAACCATTTTAGGCACCATTTACGACATATTCCATGTGTATACTGTATAACACGGCAAAACAGTACAACTTTACAGCCACCACTGGAATAATGCTACCTTTTTTTAAATTTTACCAAAAGTGGCAGACATTTTAAAAAGAGTGCGAGACTTTATAAAAAAAGGACAAAAAGTGGGAGATCTCCTGCCAAGGTGGGAGGCTCTGCAGGTATTCAACTGTGGCCTTCACCTGTAGCATCAGTGCATGGATGAGTGGACAGTAGAGTTGGTTGGAACATTATCATGGTAACTGTGATACTCTGTGTTGTGATCCTCACAGGTTTATTGCCTACTATTAATGGAGTTACCGAAGCAACAGTCATTGTCAGACAGGTTAGGTCTATGCAAGGGAAGAGTTGTTTCACAAATTTATAGTGGTCAGGACCATTAAGAGATCTTTATTGGATCAGCTGACCAACACTTGAATGTCTTGCTGATATGAGGCAATACTGAAGTGCGTGGGTGAGGGAGGGAGTTGCCTCAGACAATTGAACGAAGGAGAAAAGGGGGGTTGCCTCCATAGCACACTGAGCTGTTCATTTCTTTTCATACTCGGAGTGGAGAACTTTGTATGTTCAGCAGGCAAGAAGGTTGTGACTCTCAGGGAATCAGAGGCATTTTGGGAGGGTTCATCACCCAAGCAAAAAGTCTGGCCTACTGCCACATGCAATATGGTCTATCCATCATGCCTAAGTAGATGATGGGCAGCCTGAGTGGACAGGCGCTCTAGGCTGCCATAAAACCATACGATTTGAATGACAGTGGAATCATACTTTATTCATGCAATTAAAATGACAGAGGGCCATTATCCACATTGTATACAACTATTGTCATTTGAAAGCGGCTTATCTTCCCTGCTCCGCAAGGTGCACAGGGATTAGTTATGTATTCTCTTTGATCTGGCAACACTGATTGTACATTTGTGAAATTGTGCGTGAAATAATTTAATACCAAACCTCACTGAACAAAATTCATCGCCACAGATAGAATCTTGCCTGACAGCACTTAGTTTTAGCAATTTGGGGGAAAAACAAGCAGCAGTTATATTCACAGATATATCCCCCACATAAAAAAGGAAAAAAAATGTACCTTTTATCGCGCATTACAGACTCCATTGATTGGAAGCTCTCACTATTTTTGCTTGATAAAAACTGGTGACATGATTAGTACTTAGGTTGTAGAGTATTTTCAGTTTGATCAATTCAGAATTAGGACCAGCAGTCATGTGTATACACAGAAGCTGTGCTTGTGTTGCCATACGCAGTGCTTGTGTAGCCCATTATTTATGCTATTTCATCACAGTGTGTTGCTCACTTCACATGCGAACACAACACATCGAGGGTGACAAGAGGCTCCAAGTTGCCTTTGAAGTGGCCCTGAATTATGAATGTGCTTATGGTATACTGGACATATTATTGTAGCCCCCTGCATGTACACAACTATAATGGACTAACGTATTGTCTTTCCCTCTGCCTGGTAGCTACAGCCAGTCACCTCCAACTGTATAATTTTGTCATAAAAAGTTCAAGAGGTCCTGGAGAGGGAATTTTTAATTTCAGGATGCGGGGTGTGAAAATCGTTTTTGCTTTCATCTTAGTCCTCCACCTGATCCAGGTAACTGCTCAAAAAGTGGGCAAGTACTTACAGGCCCCGTAGGGAACAGCAATTTTTATCTTCATTCTGTCTGTCTGTCTAGTTCTCTACCCTGCTGGCATAACGCACATTGTTTTAACCCTTTTATTTCAGCCAAAGTCTCAAATGTCAAAAATTGTGAGAATGTCGAAACCATGGCTTTCATTTTTACTGTATTTTTGATGGGTTACAAATTTGGAGTGCCAAAGATATAATTAGTAGATAAATAAGGCACTGTAGCAATACTGTTGCTCTGTGTGCTAAGATGCTAACAATGGGAAGAATATTGTTGATTCAGTTTTCACCTGAGTGGCACAGAGTTAAAACATCACGTACATAAATGTCCTCATGCTTCTGTAGTTTTCTTTGCAAATTGACTTTCTGCCGAGTATATCACCAACAGTTTAAGTGAATCACATAATGTGGTTCACAAGTAATGTCAATCTTCATTTCATCTTCTTGTCAACAATAGAATCCAAACTGTCAACTGTGTTCATGCAGATGTGGTCAAATTTGTTCAAATGGGTTGTTGAGAATTACACTGGCTTTAACTCTTTCAGTGCCAATCATGTCTGAAGTCGATCTATCTAAAGTCAAACCAGTCTGAATTATCATTAGGATCCAGGATTAGTATTCTTCATAAAAAGACCTTTCATTCTAGTACCAGTATGTGTATAGTTCCAGAGAGAATACCCCAGGTCAACAGCTTTTCTCGGCGAGCATTGTGCCCAATGTGTGCAGAGAAAAGCTGTTGACTCAGTCCAAAATTGAGCACTTAAAGAGTTAAACATGAAGTGCTTCACCTGACTGTTCTTCATGTGACTGATCTTGTTACTATTGACCCACAAGGCACAAAATTTGACCCGTTGAAATGCTATTTTACTATTTTCGCCAGCACACATTCTGTAAAGGAAATTGCATACAAATATAATGGTGATTAATTACCACTATTGATTGTAGGAAACACAGTCCTTTGTCATCTGGATGAAAAAGAAAAAGAGTCTGCATGTGCATGGCATATGTATGGAGCTCTACCTGAGCTCCTTATCCAATATCACATGTGCGTTTGAAGTTGTCTCTGTGATATTGTAGTCAGCTGTTTGTCTTGCGTGTGTGAGGCACACAATGACAGTATATGTCAGGACATTGACTAATTAACCGTTAATCTGTATCAGCTCTTCAAACCATTTCCTACTTCAGCATGAACAATGTTACATGTTGATTTTCAAATTAAACAATCTTGATGATATATTTGATAGGAGATATAGAGCAGATATTAACGAGTCTTGAATTCTGATCAACAATTTGCCATTTTTATACTGTTAGGCGTGGGAATTGTCCGAGCGCCAAGAGAAATGTTTTTGTTCGTCTTCCGTTTTAGCATTTGTGGCAGGTTGGGGTTAAGTGGACCTGACTGCTGACTGGGGAGGTTGTGGTAAGTCTACATATGGTATACATGTGCTCTGCTGTAAATCTGTCATCTTTGGTGCCATCAAAGCAAAGTACAGTGGTCCCTGTCTTGACAGACCACCTGTCTTGAAAGACCACCTTTTCAACATACTGTGTTTAGTAAATTACATGTTATATATACCTTATATGAGAGATCAGCTGTCTTCAGAGACCACAATTTGATGATCCCGTGTTTGGCCATGCAGACAGGTTTCACTGTACTGCTTTTGAACTTTCATGTGCTTTCATTGGCAAGCATATATTTTGCTGTACAGTGAGGCATACATAGGTACTCCACTTCTTCATCAGCCTCACCCCTTTTTTCCCTGTGTCACTGATGATACTTAAAGAGAATATTAATTCCAGATATTTGTGGGATGCAATACATTGAAGTTTACCAGTGCCAGGTGTGTACAGTGAAACTTCATGTGAAAGACCATCCCCAGAGATGACCAATTGTGGTCTTTTACCAATTCCTGGTCAGTGTAAAGTAGTCCCTCATTTGAAAGACCACTTCTTTGGGAGACCACCTCCTTTGAGAGACCACAGTTGTCATGTCTTTCTATAGTCCTTTTCATGTTATTTATACCTCATTTGAGGGACCACCTGCTTTATGTGACCACCTTTTGGGTGGCACTAGGGTGGTCTCTCAAAGGAGGGACTACTGTACAATTGAGTCAGGAGCTTTCCTCAATATTGACCTAGGGTATGCCATCGTGAATGGTCTTACATCCAGGTCTCAGCAGAAATGTTTGTTAGTAAGGGGAAATTTAAGTAAAAACTTCTTTTGAGCAATTTGAGCTGGAAAGCGTTAAGACAGGTGGACTTTCATAGGAACTATAAATAAGATGAACAGTAATAAGGCAAGCATCGTGAAAAGGCAGCCTTTCAAGACAGGTGGTCTCTCATTAGAGTGGTCTCTCAAGACAGGGACCACTGTAGCTATGGTGGAGTCAAACCCCAGAAGATGAAGAAAAAATTCCTATGAACCTGTCGCCCAGAACAAGTAAATCTGCATAGAAACAAGTGACTTTCACAGTTCACTTGACTTGTGGACAAGTGTCACCCAGAACAAGTAAATCTGCATAGAAACAAGTGACTTTGACAGTTCACTTGACTTGTGGACAAGTGGAGCCACATAATTCAAGCGACAATGATCTCAAATGAGGTTGGGGTCTTTTTAATCACAGTATGTTTGATCAGCATTTGAAATGTGACTTCAAAGCATTTGATAGATTTATTGAGCAAGTTCAATACAAGGACAAGTGATGTTGTCAAGAGGGCAGGTAAAAATTAAAGTCACTTGCCCTGTCAACAAGTGGCCCTACCATGTAGAACTTGCTTGCTCTGCAGCAAAAGCTCAACATGTTAAACTTTCCTGACAGAATGTTACAGAGGCTGACAGCCCCAGGACACAGTTGACCCAGTGCCATTGTCATTCAACACTTGCGCTGATAGCTTGGAGAATGATGTACTGGCGGACAGTAAAGGAACACACATGTACAAGTACATGACTCAATATCACTGTCATACTGTACTCAGTTACAGACTTCCAAATGTGGCTGACTCAATTCTATTACTGTATTCATTCCAATAGTAGCATGCTGTGCTATTGCAAAGATTTCCTGGAGCAGACATGTTTTTTGTGGAGTTTTGTGATAATGATATGTCTTAATTTACAATACCACAAGCAATTACACTTATAGAATCCATATAACATAAAATAACAACAAGAATCCCCTTTTTTTTTCATCAGAAGCAGTTAATTTTTAAAAATATTGAAACATACTGAATTTTTAATAAAACCCCCAAGATTAAAAAGTAGAGGGTGTTCTTCTATTAGGGCATGTGCTACAATTGGAATGAATACAGTATAACAGTCATGCTGCACTGACTGCCTTACAACACAAGGACATGGCAGACTCAGAGCCATTAATATTGTTATATTGCACAGCAGACAACATAGTGATATGGCTGACTCCATTCCATTGTCACGGAAGTGACTGTTAGTACAGGGACATGGCTGACTCAATGTCATTGTCACACTGCACTAGCTGACAGCACAGTGATATGGCTGACTCAATGCCATTGTCATACTGCACTAACTGACAGCACCGTGATATGGCTGACTCAATGCCATTGTTATACTGCACTAGCTGACAGCACCGTGATATGGCTGACTCAATGCCATTGTTATACTGCACTAGCTGACAGCACCGTGATATGGCTGACTCAATGCCATTGTTATACTGCACTAGCTGACAGCACAGTGATATGGCTGACTCAATGCCATTGTTATACTGCACTAGCTGACAGCACAGTGATATGGCTGACTCAATGTCATTGCCATACTGCACTAGCTGCACTCCACAGTGATATGGCTGACTCAATGCCATTGTTATACTGGCATGACAGCACAGGGACATGGACCATTGCTATATACTTAACTGGCTGTTAGTACAGGGACATGGGTGACTCCGTGGCATTGTTACACTGCACTAGCTGACAGCACAGGGACATGGCTAAGTCTATGGACAGCATAGGGACATGGCTGACTCAATGTCCAGGTATGAAAGTTCAGCTTTTTTCAGGAATTCAGTTTTTTTTTCTGAATATTCAAAGAAGAAAGTGGTGTCCTTTTTGCCTGGAAAGCCTTAATCTGGTAAAAAATGAAGGTTGGGGTATGTTTTTGTTTTGTTTTTTGTTTTTTTTTTGTTTTGTTTTTTTTGTTTTGTTTGTTTTTTTTTTCAGCAAAGTCGCTTTCATCCCTGAATGTCATTGTTATACGGAACTGGCTGTTTGCACATGGACATGGCTGACATCAGTGGACAGCATAGGGACATGGCTGATTCAATGTCATTGTCATACTGCACTGGCTGACAGCACAGTGATATGGCTAACTCAATGTCATTTTCATACTGCACAAGCTGGCTGAAAGCACAGGGCTATGGCTGACTCAAAGGAGAGACATGGATCCTTTACATCAGCCACAGCTACTGCAATAACAGCATATATAGGAACAAGAATGACAAGGTTAACTAGTGTCATACTGACACTGCTAGGGGATATTGGTGTCATACTGACATTCCTTAGTGACAAGAGTGTCATTCTGATATTGCCAGGTGATAGTAGTGTCATACTGGCACTTCTAGGTGACATTAGTGTCACACTAACACTTCATTCTAAGAGACATTAGTGACATACTGACCCTTCCTTCCAAGAGACATTAGTGTAATACTGACACTGCTAGGGGATATTGGTATCATACTGACATTCCTAAGTTACATTAGTGTCATACTGACATTCCTTAGTGACAAGAGTGTCATGCTGATACTGCTAGGTGATATTAGTTTCATACTGACACTTCTAGGTGACATTAGTGTCATACTGACACTTCCTTCTAGGAGACATTAGTGACATACTGACACTGTCAAGTGATATGAGTGTCATACTGACACTGCTAGGTCACATAAGTGTCATACTGACACTTCTAGGTGACCTTAGTGTCATACTGACACTGCTGGGTGACATGATTGTCATTCTGATACTGCTACATGACATTAATGTTATACTGACACTTCCAAGTGACATAAGTGTCATACTGACACCTCCAAGTGACATTAATGTCTTACTGACATTGCTAGGTGACATTAGTGTCATATTGACACTGCTAGGTAACATTTGTGCCATACTGACACTGCTAGGTAACATAAGTGTCATACTGATACTACCGGTGGACATTAGTGTCATACTAACACTGTTGGGGACATTAATGTCGTACTGACACTTTACCAAATATGGAATTGATTCCTTCCATATTTGGAAAACCATATCTCTGACTTTACAAATATGGTAAAAAGTAGTCCTACCCTTGAGATATGGTCAACAATATCACATGGGCCATATCCCATGGGTTTTTCAATGTAATATGGTACAAAGTAGGGGATAAGTATCATACTGACACTCCCAAGTGAAATGATTGTCACACTGACACTGCTAGGGGACATTAGTGTCACACTAACACTGCTAGGTGACATGATTATCATACAGCTGACACTGCTAGGTAACATTAGTGTCATACTGACACTGTTAGGGGACATTAGTGTCATACTGACACTGCTAGGGAACATTAGTGTCATACTGACACTGTTAGGGGACATCAGTGTCATACTGACACTGCTAGGGGACGTTCGTGTCATACTGACACTGTTAGGTGACATTAGTGTCATACTGACACTGCTAGGGGACATTAGTGTCATACTGACACTGCTAGGGGACATTAGTGTCATACTGACACTGTTAGGGGACACTAACTGCTAGGGGACATTAGTGTCATACTGACACTGTTAAGGGACATTAGTGTCATACTGACACTGTTAGGGGACAGTAGTGTCATAGTGACACTGTTAGGGGACATTAGTGTCATACTGACATTGCTAGGTAACATTCGTGTCATACTGACACTGCTAGGGGACATTCGTGTCATACTGACACTGCTAGGGGACATTAGTGTCATACGGAGACTGTTAGGGGACATTAGTGTCATACTGACACTGCTAGGTGACATTAGTGTTATACCAATACTGCTAGGTGACATAATTGTCATACTGACACTTGTAGGTGACATTAGTTTATACTAATACGCCCCATCCAGTGATTGTGTGGATTCTATGACCAACATTGGATGTCATGACCCAAGTGCATAGGGCTGAGGTCATGATATCCGATGGAGGTGATAGAATCCACACAAGCACTTGATGGGGAGTATTAAAGTGAACTGTATCATGGTTAGACTTCATTTGACTCTAATAATTACCCCCAGTGCATCACTTTTCGCATTGTAGGCCTACTGAGGTCTGTCAGCCACCACTGATCTCTAAGTAAAGTGGCACTTCATTGCAATCACTACGCGTAGTGTCAAATTACCACTCTGAATTTAAGTGTTTGTAAGTTAATGCAACTAAAGAGTTGCATTGATTCTGCCAACCTTAGCGCATCACACACATATACAAACACTGTTGGAATATGAATAAACACTGTGTTAACTTAAACGTCACATTTTGAATTAATTAGGAATGCCAAATAGTGGAAAGGGTACATCAACTGTTTCAGATGGAAGTTTGCAGTTCTGTCATCATATGGTGTTGCATTTATGTAAACAAAGCATTAACTTCCGGTTTACCTCAAAAAAATTTTAATAACTGAAACTGTTTGCTTTAAATTTAAAGCATGGAAACACAAAATTATAGTTTCTTTTCGATAGATATATGTTATTCACCTTCATAAAATGAAAAAAAAGTTCATTATAAATTGCTTGATTAAGCCGTGGTTGGTGCTGATACTAACACTGGTCAAAGATTAAAATACAGTCATCTGATTGGCTGTTGCCTGCTGCCCATGATAGAACGTCATACTGACACTGACTTCTGGGTGACATTAGTGCCGTACTGAAACTGCTAGGTTACAGGAACTATTGGCTGACCCAATCCCAATACCACCATAACATGTATGCTGTGTTGAATGGCTGCCTCTCTGAACTCTGATCAATTATTCGCTTCAGGTTTTAGGTTGCTTTTGACACCCAAAGTTGTTGTTTAAATACTCTTATTGGTAACCATGAGAGACCTAAATTAAGTGGTGATATATTGTCATACTATTTCTCCCATTTATCCATTCCTGGTCAGAGTATGACTGAGTCAACAGCTTTCCTTGGCGTGGGTTGGGTGCATTGCCACCAACATGTGCCAAGCAAAGCTACGTACATACAAATCTCAGCAAAAATGTTTTCCGGTAATGAGAAATTTAAGTAAAGATATTTTAACTCTTTCAATGCCAATCATGACTTAAGTCAGTCTACTTAAACCAGACTAGTCTGACTTATCCTTAGGATCCCAGATTCATCTTCCTCGTAAAAAGATCTTTCATTCAAGTACCAATATGCCTGTAGTTCCAGAGAGAATATCCCAGGTCAACAACTTTCTTGGTGCACATTGGGTGCAATGGACTCAATGCACACCGAGAAAAGCTGTTGACTCGGTCCAAATTTGGAGTTAAGGCAGACGCAATTTACATCCAGTCACTTTGGGTTGATTTGAATGAGAGGGAAAGAGTTAAAATTTACCAGATAGTGTCTTGAGTAGTAAATATTTTCTCCGTCTTTTTTGTCACAAAAATGATATGCCAGCAATCAACAACTTTCCTCAGTGTATTTTCAAAGTATTGCACTGAGAGAGCCTCAAGGAAAACTGTTGACTCCAGATCTATTCCCAGACGACTGAGACAACATTACACCAAAATGTTTACAGTTTATTTTGTATGGTTGTCTCTCCTTCAAACAGGTCAGTGTTTGTTTTGACATTTCAAAAAATGCAGGAACAGGATTTGCTCAAATTTGGCACAAAGGTACCTGTTAAAGTTAAGATGACCTGATTAGATTGCATTTGATTTCTGGGTCACTGTGACCTATTCATCTGTTACTATGACCCATTTAGCGATGAGCATTGATCAATTCCACTGCTTGGCTGTCATGTTATCAACATCTCACACTGATTCCTGGTCATAGCTTCTGGCTCTTTTGTAATTCATTTGACTTTTGGTTGCAACCTCTGCAAAGTAAAAATTTGTAGAGCCTAGTGAAAGACAAAAGAGGAGCATTTGATCTGAAGTACCTTATTGCATTACTCATGTATTTACTCTTGCATTTTTTTTTCATTTTTTTTTTTTCACAGACAGACACCGTTACATATTTTGTTTAGCAGAAAAATTTCATGTTCAGCATGCTTTTACCTATAGAGACACACATGGTACAGGCTAATTTTTCAAATCTGTGAGTTGCCACATGAAAGGGAATGGCACTGTCGTGCTCAGGAGGCATATCAACCTGAGGTCAAAGCTGCTGTACCAGTGACAGTGGCTTCTAACAAGACATGGTCAGGAAACTTAAGTACATCATGTTAACACAGCAGACCATTTGCATGGCACAGGAAAAGGAAATTAAATGCCACAGAGATACAACATGTTGCCACATGAAAAAGAGAAAGAGAAAAGAGGAGAAAAAACACACACACAAAAAAACCGCCTCAGATGTGGACTGCAGAAAGAAAGACATATGTTACCACATCAATGGTGGTGTGTTTAGCCCTCGTGATTCCATTGTCAAGGCATTTATGAAAAAAGATGGTATAACCTCATCATTAGACTGCATCCAGTATTGACATACTCACAGATCCCGGGTGGTCAACTTATGGTACATATTAAGTATTCACACTTTTGATGCAAACTTTGCAAAGGACAGTGAGAGATAAGAATGCATGAAGCAAATTTAACACTGAATGTAACATGTACTCTCCGGTTTGGTGACATTGTGCTTATTGTTTTGTTTAGTTTTTGGTTTGTTTGTTTTTTTTGTTTTTGTTTGTTTGTTTGTTTTTTGTGCGTTTTCATTGAGAGTCAGTGTTCAGAAATGGGGGGAAATTTTATGATTAGTTTACAAATTTTCAATCAAGATCAATCTTAGCTTTAAAATGAAGACACGC